>JAYJMA010036186.1:0-11496 GCA_036873895.1 Parotocinclus cabessadecuia
CAATTATAGCACGTCCCGTCTTCTAACATAGGGCATGTTCGATTAATCGTACCAGCCGCTTATTAGGAGCGAAACCATCCCGTCCCGGTGTGCCCCCGTTAACCGTATTCGACCGTATCCCCACATTTTGGTGAGCAGTCTATATATAGTAGCTTCGCCAAGTACACTATATAAAAAAACAGGTTTGCCTTGCTATTTCAAATTATTAAATGAACTCAAATGCACTGTATGCATTAACGGAGTTGTACGGAATGCTTGTACACACACACACACACACACACACTATGCACTCACCAGACAAACATTCATTCACCTGTGACTGAAATGTAATAAACAGGGTGTAATACCTCTGTGAATTCTGACATGAATTTACTGCAGACTGGAAGTCTTTGGCACTGCTGCTACTACGCTCCGTTATACCTGCAAAAAATCAATCTAAAGTAGCCACAAATATGTCATTACAGGCACGTATAAATATGTAAGAGAAGCTGACTGTCATGCACCACCAGAGCACTGGCGGTCACCTTCAATAGAGTTCTGATTACACACACACACACAAACACACACACGCTCTCATTTTCGATTGTGATTCTATTAAGTCGAAAGATGTAGGTCTCGTGATTGCACCTCCTGACCACCGGAGGTTACCTTCACCAGACGTTTGTTTCCAGCCGCGCCCTATCCTCGCCAGGACTTTCCGGTGGTGATGACGTAATGATTACTGGAGCTAACGAACACTAACCTCGGTAACCCAAAGGAAAATGAGGTCCTGTCATTATTTTAAGCCTAAAGATATGTGACTTGGGTGTTCATGTTTTTTCCTTTTTGGGACTGTGATGGCCTTGAGGTACTGGAGCGCTGACCAGATGATCCAGGGTTCCTCTGCTCTGCTCTGCTCCTCCTGAGCAAGAGCCACAATTGTTTTGGATTGCAAAAGCTGTCATTGCTCAGGCTGTGCCAGTCGTACGTCGCTCTGGATAATGGTGTTTGGTAGACGCCTCAAGCCCGTTTCTCCTCTCTGATTACGGCGCTGAAGTGCATGCTCGATCGCATGACCAGATATGTTCGTCCTTGGGCGTCGTTGACCTCAGTCTTAATGAGAAACGATCAGCGACATAACAAGGTGGCATTATGTCCCGACCTCAATTAGCAGAGTAACGTCAGCAGTGCTCACCCTTGCCATTTAGATATGTCAGCATGCAGTATTAAATCTGGACTGGCGTTTTCTTAAGGACCTGATAACGGCTGGCATTTCCTTGTGTCGCGGCACCACGGCCCAGGGACATGCCGTGCTTGCCCTCTTCCATTTCCTATTTCGTTTTCGGGTTCATCATTCGGTTAAAGACCACCGTGAGGTCTCCTCTGCTGTCCCAATCCCCCACCCCACCCCCCACAAACAAATAGCATAGCTAATACTTTACTATTATTACTAACAGCTACTGTTTTATGCATTTGCCAAAAGTTTTCGAAAATACATTTTCGTTCAGCCAGTCAGCTCAGATGCAGCGTGAAATGTGACTGTTGAGATGCTGCTCGACCGTAACGCTACTAATAATCTCTTGGTAAAGTAAATATTGGAATAAAGTGTATTTCTGGCTTTGCATGACCCCCTTTAACTGGGTCTTAACGTAATGCAAGGTTTAATGTCAAAATAAGCACATTTTCTGTCGCTGAAAAGAAAAGTATGCGTTTGGATCAGCAGTTCATTTAAATCTCAAATTCTGAACCAGTAGTTCTATGACAGTCTGCATGCGCACCATGGCACAAACAAAGACGCTTTCTGAGGACCTCGGGTGAAGAGTTGCTGACGGAACAGGGCTGGAGAATTTGGACAGATCGACTGTGCGAAAATGGAGCAATTTCAAGACCGCCGTTACTCGGCTTCTGTGGACTAAAAGCTTTTATGCATCAAAGCGGCAAGTTTGTAGCGCGATCCCAACTTAAACCGGAGCAACAGCAGCACCTGGCAGCTTTTCAACCATGCTTCTAAGGTCTTGATCAGGATCTGGTCTTTTTGAAAGGGTAGTGGCCAAGAAACCCATGCGGCAGGACCAGCGGAACGAGGCGCTTGGACAGAACAGACCGTTCTCTCTGTGGGCCAAAGATCGTGACTCATGCCATGGCAGGTGTCCGTCCATTTACCTGTTGATCGGTCTGACGTTTTCACCGACGGAGGTCCTGTTTATGTCGACGGATTTAGAAAAGCAATCTGGCGGTCAAGGCAGTGTGCCACCTGCAAGAAATCGTGCTCCTATTTTACAAATATAAAGGAGTACTTCTTCCAATCGGACAGGTACAAGTCTTAGGCCACTATGAGATATGAGATATGAGATATGATCATTGTTTTAGCAATAGTGCAATGACCACATTTAATTATTAGAGTAAATCATGATAATACCTATCTAATCAACACACACACACACACACACACAGCTACGTCGGGATGCCAAGTTGCCAGGCTAGCATGCAGCGAAACACTTTTCCCGGACGGGGAGCAGCGTGAAAAAGTGGGAAAAAGCAAACAGCGGGAACGAGAACAACGGAACGTTTTTATACGTCGGGCAATTCTGTACAGGGCCTTTGCCGTTTTGGATCTGTTTATATCTGCCATATCCAAAGAGACAGACAAATTAAAATATAGTAATATAATCTCCCTGTAGTGCAGGGAGCTGCCTGAGAAGCTGGCAGAAGCTGTGAGAAATGAGTGCATGGATTTCAGTCGTGACAGCCGGTGTTCATCCCAGCCTGGCCTTTAAAATCTAGACAATACAGATTTGAGTCCGGAAAAGCTTCAAAACTGCCACAGGGCAGCGGCTCATGCCGCCTACTGGGCATACTGGGCATACTGGGCCTCCTCCCAATCCTAGTACACCATTTTGTGGCAGATGTTAACAAAAAAAAAGGCCGTTATGGTTGGTTAATCCAAAAGACGTCCTCGAAGAAGCCAAAACGAACATCTTTCCACGCCAGTTTTTTTCCGACGTCTTTTTTAAAGCGTGTTCATACAATAAGCTGTCACACACACACACACACACACACCTGTTCCTCATCAGCGCCATCCTATTTAAGCACCACATCACCAGTCACACACTGATAAGCCGTCGAACTCGTTCCTTGTTGCTCCACGCTCACCTTCTCTTCGCGTTCTTGCTGTTGCCGACTTTGCTTGCTCCTTTGGATCTCGTTTGCCTGGCTGTGTTTTTGACCCCGGACTGTTTTTGGCCTGCCGGTATTATTAATAAACGCCTGTGCTACTGCAACCCCAATGTTTACATAAACAATAAAACTAAATGAGACGCGGTAAAACATCTCTACAGACGTCCAACTCGGGTCCTTGACCGTCCTTTTGTCGTCGTGTGTCTGCTGGGCAGGTTAGCCCTTCCGAACCATATCAAGTCCCTATAAAGTCTCTATAACTTCATACATGAACAATGGATGAATGTAAAGGTTCATTCTTTAATACTTTCCGGTCTGATTAAGCCAATTTCTCAGTCGTTGATGTTAAGGTTGAGCTCCTAAGGTTGAAGTCCTACTTAACGGGGGTACCAATAAATTACAGGTTTAGAAACGAGTCGAAAGATGAATGTGGTTGCGGAGCCGAATGCTGCATTCCTTTCCCTGTTTGAGCTTGTGCTTAGACACTGATGGCCTGTCCGTTTGATCCCCATTAGCCCAGGTGGTACGCTGGGGACCTCTGGAATATGCGAAACAATGGGCCTGCGAGAGCTTTCTAGTTAGAAACCCTTGGAGATCAATCTGTTTTGAGAGCAAGAAGATGCAGCGTGGATCCAGAGAAGGAACCCGAAGCAACTGGAGGTCATAATGTATTGTGCCGTCTGTGATTTAGTGCCATCACGTCTGCAGGCTTGCGTCCCGATGACAAAGTACAGATGGTGGTAGTCGTGTTCTCTAGATGCAGATGTTGTTTGTTTGTTTTCTTTACTGTTAATCAAACTCGTTAAACCCCTGCTAACATTTACGGCAAACTCGTTTGCGCAGTTCGGGCTCAGGGGCGAGCTCCCCGGACGTGGAGAACATCGACGGCGATTCACGAATGAATGGAAAATGTTTTCTGGTCCAGGATTGCGGCCGATCCAAAGCCAGTTCATCTTCGTGAGTGAGCTGTTATTTACATTTTGTGCTACGTGGCTTGTGTGTTGATCTTGCATTTGTACACGTTTTCCATCTTGGGTTTAACTATACTTTTATCGGCCTCCTTTATAGGAATAACAATAAGAGCCACTAGACTTGAGCTGGGAAACGCCATGGGAGGAATGATTGCTATATAATGAAACTCGAAGCTAGCGGCCACGTTTATTTGGCTGGTTTGCGTCTGGAAGTTTCTCTTAAGCGAAAAGTTGGCTAATGAAAATCCAAACGACTCCTATATTTCTGTCAACTGTGCTCTAAGGGAATCTGCTTTTTCTTTTTTTTCTTTTTTTTTTTTGAACGGCTTTTCAATTTAATTTTTTCTTTATGTGCGTTTTTATAATCCGCATAAAAGAGCTGAGCGGATGGTCCCTTAACGATTTTTCAGGGAGCTTTAGGCGAAGCCGTTTTATGGCCACGCCGTTATCCGGACAACGCGTTAAAACCGAATGTAAAAGAATGACTCGAGCGTTCATCACAGTTTACTATATTATCACGATACTGATTTAAAATGGCCGGCGGGGGCGGGGGCGGGGGCTCGGTGGGTGGCACAGCAGGGTGGATCCCAGGGCGGGGTCGCCTGGGTCCTTTCTGTGCGGGGTCTGCATGCCCTCCCCGTGTCTGCGTGGGTTTACTCCGGGTACTCCGGTTTCCTCCCACAGCCCAAAGACGTGCGTGTCAGGTTGGCTGGCATTTCTAAAGTGGTCCTTAGCGCAAGACTGTGTGTGTGTGTCCTACGATGGATTGGCATCCCGTCTAGGGTTGCTCCTGCCCTTGAGCCCAGAGTTGGCGGGCAAGTACAGGCTGGCCCGCGACCCCAGAAGATTACGAAACGGTCCTGTTTCGCAGAACATCAGTAGTTTGCTACCGGTAGACTTTTGAGGTTTCTTGTGGCTACGCACCTGGAGAAACCTTGGAGAAATGGCGTGGGGTTAAAATGGGCAAATGATCGAATATTTAAGCAAACTAGCAGGTTGTAAAGCTGAAAGACAACTGGGTCCAATGAATGAATAAAACCTTTCGGAATTCTGTCGGAGCAGCTTCACCGTTTTCGATCAGCTTTTAATGCCTAATATTTAAACCCAGTCCCAAGCGGAGCCGCCCGAGGGCGACAGTGGCAAGGAAAAAGCTCTCTGAACGCCATGAGGGAAGACACCTTGGGAGGACCAGGACTCGAAAAGGGACCCGACCACATGACGGTATGAGAAAAGGGTGATGACAGAATGGGCTAAACCCGTTTCTGACACTGCTGGGAAGGCGGACCATTCCGCTGGGAAGCCACCCCAAGGGTTCCGCCCGGCTGTGGACAAGCCTAATAGCACTTCAAATGCAAAGGCTGTAGGTCAAACGGGTTAACGGGATTCCTCGAAGAATGATTCCCCGTCACAACACAGGGTTTGGACACGCCTGGCGCCAGCTGGCGAGGGGCGTCGTTTGTGGCGCGCATTTGTTATCCGACCCATGAATTTTAATAAGTGAGACAAACAACGCCAGTTCGCGTGGCTCCTTAGGAAGCCGGAGCAAAGAAACGTTTGTGTTTTAATTGCCGAACGATTTTTTTGTTTACAGTGGAACAGCGTACTAAGCAGCTGAAATCTCCTCCTTTTAATGTTACGTCTCCCTGGTAAACTGGCCGGCGTTTTTGCGCCGTTACGCCAACGGAGGAAACTCCGTTCACTGGACGGGCTGAAGGACATGAATTTAAACATTCATGCCCAGGATAAACATAGACACAGGAATACAAAGCTAAGCATATGGTACATGATTTGTATATAGCTAGAAGCAATGGAAATGTAGCAAACGGAGACACACACACACACACACACACACACTCGCACAGCTCCTGTGCTGTTCGTACTGTTTGTTAATTCCCACGAAACGGCACATTAGGGCAGTTCTGCTCGTGGCACGTTGAACGAGCCGTAATGAATATCTAATTACGCATTAACGGTCAATAAAGCGTCAACCAAGGCTCGGTAATCGCTAACAATGCTTGGCTGGGGCGGGACGACGCGACGTCTTTGCCACTGTCGCCGCAAAGTTGGGAAACCATCGTCGGAAAGCTGCACGTTAGAAACTGCCACTGAGCGAGGTGAAGCGTCCTCGTGAGAACAGTCATGCAAGAAAGGAAATGGTACGGTCCAGCTTCGGATCAGACTCAAGACTCCGCCATTATCACCGCATGCTGCTTTGTTTTAATACACCCTGGCTGATGCAGCACCCTCACGTTAATCGAAATAAAACGTCTCGAGGCTGGAAGTGTCCTGCCGGCGTTTTGGACAGCAACGGCTGTGGTGCTGAGCAGATTTACACAGTTTACTCAACGTTGGACCAAACCACGTAGCTGATCTTCTTCAGGCCGCCTGCAGCTATGAAACCCCCAAAACCCCCATTTCCTAACCTCGACGCCCGAAAGCAGAGGGAAGGAGAAGTGGTAGCGGTTACGTGCTAGACTACTGGCTTGTTGTTTTGCCAGCGTCCACTCGCTTAAAGGATGGCCTCAGAGCCGAGAAAACGTCATAAAATAACATAAGGGACTGTTTGCTCTTAGAGGCGGAGCTACAAACGGTCCGTGTACTCTTAATTAAGGCAGCACTGATCCAATGGAACGTGCGGAAGGACCTGAAGCGAGGTCTTCGTTTGAAGAAAGCCGCCGACGTCCCAGATTAGGAAACGAGCGAAAAGTTGACTCGCGTTCTCGTTGGGGCTTCGCACCGGATGATGATATTATTGGCTTTAAATGAGCAAAAATGTGAAATATGAATGCGGTTTATCTGCCTGCATGAGCGCTAAGAGCTACTTTGGAGCTGCATCTATCAACCGTAATGCTCGTGACATTATTGTCGTAAAACCTTTAAAAGCAGCCACTGAATCCGTTAAAGGCACAAGGTCAAACAGGCCCGTCTCGCGCGCCTGAGAAAGTGCTAGAGCGCGAGCACGGAAGACGGGAGCGCAGTGACGCTTAAACAGAGCTTAAACGGTAAAGAAGGCAGCGAACAAAATCCACAGCTATCATTAGAAAGCATCTCGTTAATGGCATCTGCATCTTCAAATTGGCTCCTTGCGCGGATAAAAGGGTTATTTTTGATTTCCGAGACAGCTTGCTCGTTCTGATGCGCGGCCCCCGTGGGGTGCTAGTACGCACCATACCGCTTGCTTTGAGGCAATGTTACCACGGAGGATGAGTTCTTTCTACATAATACCAGCCGATTCCTGTCAGTGAAGCCGCTGCGTGCTCTTATAAAACATTTACAGCGTGCTTTCGGATGCAGGAAACCTGTACAGACGTGTTCCATCCGAGCCAGAGACACTAGGTTTAAATAAATAAATGCTAATAAATTATCACAGAAAGGATGTTTTGTTTTTTTTAACGTCTCCTGTACGGGGTTTCGCTGGTCTGAAAGCAAAATGCGTTTTTTTCCGTGGAGCTTTGGGCACAGAATGAACACCCACCTGGCCAGACTGCATTATGGGTTGAGCTGTTTAGTTCCTAGTTTAGCTTTTGCATCACGTACAATACTTTGCCAGCCTTGTTTCTCACTTCTGTATCGCGACTCTGACCCATTCTCGCCTTTTAGATTGGCCTTAACCTACGCCGAGTGCCGGGTCCAACCTTTTGTTTCTGCTTTCTGATGGAAAAATCTTGCGATTGCGCGTGAAACCGGGAAACAATCCCGAACGTTCAGGCTATGCGCCGCATCCCATTTCCCTCTGAAATTGCAGAACGGGGTTTGGCCAGTCGATAAATTGCATCTGTATTATAACAACAGATGGACGAGCAGCCATGCAGAACCCTCTCCTCTTACACGTGCCACGCTTGTATTCACGTCAGCTCTAGAAATTCGTTCGTTTGTGTCGGTGGTTTGGTCATCCGGGCATTTTGTTCCTGGCATTAATATAACAGGAATGTGGATTTGTTATTATTGTTCTTTTTTTAAATATGCCGTTCATTTTTGTCGTCCTTACCGTAAACAGTTATAAAAGAGAGACGGATGTAAGATCAAATAGGCATAAACAAGACAAATTTATCGTCTCAGCGCAGCTTTACACTCTTTTATGAGCCTACAAGGCCAATCCCAAACTGAGCACGCCTAGGGCGACAGCGGCAAGGAAAAACCGCCTGATTGTAGAAGGAAAAAACTAAGTAACAATCCAAATAATCGGTTATTTGTTTATGATCGATTAGATTCATGTAGCCTGTTCTGCGGTGGTCTTTGTATTAGAGTAATACCTGGTTACCCTGGTAACCGGTGGCACATCAGCCGTCCTGCTCGCTGTTAATTTGTTTATTTTTGTGACACGAGTAAACTGGGCATTCATTTCAGGTGTGTGCCAGGTCGAGGTTCGCCTTTCTCATGTTCCCCGACTCATGCCTGGATGGGTGACTAATAGATGTGTTTACAAACGTGTTTATTTGTGAGTTAAATTGGTAAAAAAAAAAGGCTTTCCGCCAGGGTTTGTTTAATGAACACTTTCGTTTTGCTATTCGGTTGTTTCGTTGCTAAATCCAGCCAGCGGGTTTATGATCCACCGTGATCCGGTGAGTGTGCAATGAAGCAGGTGACTGACAGCTCACTTAAAGCGCATGATCTTGTTCTGTCCAGTCGCGAACGTGATGTCGTGAATGGCGGCTACAGTTCTGACACCGTATTATAAGGGCCTATAAAGCTTGATAAGATGTATTCAGCTTGGCCTAGCTTGCATTAGTATGATTGCTAGCTGGGGAGATGACTTATCCGTAATGAGAGCGCCCCT
This sequence comes from Parotocinclus cabessadecuia, assembly GCA_036873895.1. Lineage (NCBI taxonomy): Eukaryota > Metazoa > Chordata > Actinopteri > Siluriformes > Loricariidae > Parotocinclus > Parotocinclus cabessadecuia. The sequence goes on from JAYJMA010036186.1 coordinate 8,905, forward strand.
GTGGGGGGGTGGGGGGTGGGAGGCGTCTTGCTTGATCCTTGGTCTCATCCCTATATTGTCTGACCAAAAAAGATACTTATCTTTGGGGGTAATGTGGGAACGATGAAAAACTGGCGCCGTGTAAGAAGGTTGGGACAACAGTGAGCGGTTCGGAAGATATTAGGTGTACATGGACGCCTTCAATCCTGCACCCATCATCGAATCCCAGGTTTTGCGGGTGGTTTTTGCAGAACAAAAAGTTCAGTCTTGACCTAATGGACCCTGTAGTGGGTGAGCTATGGACTAGTGACCGTGGCCGTAAGCGGTTAAGGCGCCGGACTTTCAGGGTTCAAATCCCACCTCTGCCAAGCTGCCACAGCGAGGCCCTTAACCCACGATTGCTTGGATTGTAAGACTGTATGAGTCGCTCTGGATAAGGCCGACTGTCTCTGAGCTACAGGCTTCAGGCAAAGGGTCCGAATACTTCCGTCCATGTGAAATGTAAGTTCGTTAGTTAGTACTAGTAGTAGTTAGTTAGTGAAGGGGTTTTGAAGACTTTCCAGACGCAATGAAATAGTAAATCAGTCCACATTAAAAATGCATGTCCAGCTTTGCTCAGCCAGTTTGAGTTAGAACATCGAAGTAAAGAGGCAAAGGTCCTGAATGCAGCCGTGAATTCGAATTCAAAAAGAAATATAACCTATAATAACATGATGGGTAACGATTCAATAGTTTGGTCCGTACCCGTGTCCCCCGTGACTGAAGCGGACCCGGATTCTGCTGAGAATTTCCTGCAGACTAGGATTTTCGCTCCCGCTGATAGCCCCGTATGACCTTTCACCTCAATGCCCCTGCGTATTCATCTCCTTCCCGCACACTACGACCTTTGGCACGCCCAAATGCAAGCACTCCCTTTTGCCAGTCGTTAACATCTGCTTTGTGACTCCTCTTTCGGCACGCTGAACGAGACATTCGCCGCACTGTCCCACCTGTTCTCAACCCAGTCTCACACCCGAAGGTATTCATGGCCCGATTATCCTCGTGCGACGCCACCTGGAGGAGTCCGAGTTTACCAGCACTTCAAGAGGCAAGGCGACTCCTCTTTTTCGTCCGAGCTGTAGGCTGAAATCATTAGAATGTCTTTCACTCGCGCTCCATTTCCTGATTTCAAAAACATCGAAACACGGCGATGGCTAACATCAACAGGGCACCCATAACCACGCATCCAGCAGAACAGATGGTTAAATTAATCTGTCGTAATGAATTAATGTTTCTCCGGCGGGGGGGAACACGGCAAACGTCCAGCGCGACTCGAATTCGTGAGCGACTTAAACCTCGCTGCTGGTTCCGATAGAAAATGCCCTTGCTTAGTCCTTGCTTGGTCAGGCGTCCAAAGCAGATGGCTCAGATATGATGCTGTCAGTCCACATGACATTTCACATCAGCGTTTCGCTCGAACACGCCAGCCCAGACACCCCGGTCATGCAAAGCCCCTCGTGCAAGTGGATGTAATTGTGCATAATGTAATTAGCTGACCTCTTGTGACGGTACAGGCCTATATTCCAGAGCCTGAACCAGCTCCTGGCTCCCTGTGTAGCCTCAGCTTCCCATCTTCTACGTCTCCGAAATATAGATTTGTGCGCTGAGAGTGCCATATGCCGCTCTGAAGCCGATTAAATATAGTTACTGATTAAGGCAGACGGGAACATGACCTACATGTATAACTTCCGATCTAATTATATTTATGAGGCACTGTCGTACTTTGCTATATGGAAAGAACATTCTGCCTTTAGTGGACGCTTGGTGGAATTCGCCAAAAAAAAAAAAGAAGGACCTTGGAAAGTTGTGGGGGGGGGGAAAAAAACCCCGGGACCCAATATAATATCGAAATCTCACAGCTGAAAAGCCCAGAATAGCCGAACCACCTGGGAGAGGACCTGTACTCATCAATCTTACGGCTGCTTTCCCAGAGACTGGACGTCTGGCTACACATACGATTGCGACCCTTTTATCAGCCACCTGAGCTTGATTTAACGCTCTCGTTCCCCAGGAGCGAAGCTGTGATTACATAGTTTCCCCCTGCTCTCTTCGTCTCGTTACCTTTACCACATCTGCACACGCGCCAGGTTTTAGAAGAGGCCCCAGTGTTCCGGTGACGCTGACACGCCAAGCCCGTGGCAAGGCCTGACATTACCATTCAGCTCGACTGGGTAGGTTAAATTAGAGCTTTCGAAATCATGAAAAAGGATCGGCGTGACCAGACAGTTCAGCCCTGTCGTGCTCTGGCCAGGGTGCTCCTGAGGAAACAGGGTCCTGGCTTTCGTGCGGATTTTGTACGTACCACCTACCTAAACAAGAAGGTCCCGGGTTCGATCCCAGGGCGGGGCGACCTGGGTCCTTTCTGTGTCTGCGTGGGGCGTGGGGTTTACTCCGAGAACTCCACAGTCCAAAGACATGCGTGTTTGGTTCTCTAAAGTGACCCTCAGTGTGTGACTGTGTGTGTGTGTGTGTGTGTGTGTCCTATCATGGATTGGCGCCCCATCTAGGGTCTTTCCTGGGCCCGGCTTGCCCGCGTCTACGTGTGAATTAAGCAGAATGTGAAAGGAATGTGCT
>JAYJMA010036197.1:0-11496 GCA_036873895.1 Parotocinclus cabessadecuia
CCAAAACGTATTTTGAGTGTTTTGAGAAGAAAAAGCAAAATTACAAAGTGCTAAATTCCAACTTAAAAAAAAAATGCAGGCCTGAAATACAGAAATTTCTGTTTATTAATAAACAAAATGAAGATGACCAGACAAAAACATGAAAAACGTCAGTCCAGAAATGTTTATTCAATCAAATTAAATGTAAGTAACACTGCACTTTTATATTTGCATTTCCTTTGCTGTCCCAACTTTTTCTAATTTGAGCTTATAGAAATAGGCTTAAGGTTGAGATAACCTTTTAAAATTATAGCATTCAGCTAATTTCATAAAATATTAGGTGTACATTGTTGATAACATACAGTAAGCTGAGGCCAATCCAAATATTTTTTACATTTAAAACAAGGTGGGCAATCTAACTTAGGTTTAATGCTAAAATGTAATTTATTCACAACCACAGTACAAATCTCTTACTTCTGCCCTGTGTATTTGTGGTTTATGGTTGTTCCATGTGGCAAGCTTTGAAACAGCACTGTGCTTAAACAAACCTTACATTGCATGTGGATCAAGATATTTCTTCATATGTTTAATCAGGACATTTGGAACCTATTTAACTTGATCACGTTAACATTAAGAAGACACAAATATAGCAATTAAACAGTCAGTTAATACAATGGACATGCTTTTTTTCATTAGAAGCTTTTCAGTAACCTGAACTTTCTTTGTTTTTTTCACAAATCAGTATGGTCTTTGCCTAGACAATGGGTAACCTGTGATAGCTATTGATCAGTTAGAACTGAGTGCTAGGAACAGACAGATCCTGCTTATATTTATCAGATACACATTCTAGCTCTCAAAGTTAACTTAAAGTTCAATGACACATATAGCTTATATTGTTCGAATTTTATTCTGTAAAAGCAAACCATTCAAAACAGGGGAATGAAGAATAGGAAACATATCTGCTGGCCTAACAAATGTTTTTATATAAAAAAGGTGAATGGTGTCCATAACATTTATTTAACATAGAATGATTATTTTACTAGTATTTTATTGCTAGTGAGTATTACTGAGTTTCAGAAGTATGTGTGTATAGCTGCACAGCATCCACTGTACTTATCCACTGTAGAATTTCTTAACCCAGTATATATCACCTTTTTGGTGAACATTAAAATTTTCTGGAAAATTTCATGACTGTAAATGTTGATAAATACAGATATTATAGGTGTTTATTCTCCACATTCCTCTTTACCCCATCAGTATGGTTCAGGCCAGGGCAGTGACATGTAGTGAGGTCAAAGATGGATGAGGCATTTGACAGACACAGCCAGATTTACACATAGCCCGTTTGAACCTTAATTAGATGAAATTATGACATACTTAATAACGCGGTTTGATTAGGCAGTAGGCATTAGGTAAGTTTTTTTTTCTATTTAATATTGAATTTTTACTGCATGCAAGTTTTATTCCCCAGTTTTCGTTATGATGTAATGCGGTCTGAGCATAGGTGCTAAGCACAATTTTCATTATTACTTGGTAGAAAGATGGGATGGACCAGTAAAAAAATGGTTCTGAGTCAGACCTGTAAAAGGTTAAAGTACTGATATTCACTCATTCAGCAATGGGAGTTTCATCAACACTGGGCTCTTGCCCAGCCTCAGAGGTAGCAGCAGCTTCTCTTGCCTCTTTTTCATTGCAGTTTTACTGATAGCAACAAACCAAAATGTCTTTTTCACTTCCGTTCAATCAATCACATAGACTATGAAGGCTATGACAAGCAAATAAGAGATCTACAAACATCATATTGATGATATTCAGAGGCACATCCTTATTCCCCACACTAGGTTTGTTTTTATTTGGATTGCACCATGCAAGGTGAGGCAGACCTTTCATCTTCTGCACTCCATTGTGCTTTGCCACAAAATACAGAAAACCGGTGATTCTGACAGCAAAAACAATCAGAATCAGAATATATTAAAGAAATGTGTTAAAAAAATATGAATTTACATTTAATTACATACATTGTTATTGCAATATAATCTTATATAATGTAATATAATATGCATGCCTCTGGGACTTATGTGAACTTGCATATACGTTTTGGGTCAAAGATCTGCTAGAAGTTTGAACCACCACCTTGTTGCATCTCTTTGGCAAAGGCAAATAAATTTTCATCTAAAATCTCTAAAATTTCTTAAAGAAAAATAGTCCCAAAGCACCACCATACTATGAGAGCAGTGTTGCGATATTTTCTCTAGAGCTATCTTTCCACTATGAGTTTCAAAAAGTTATATTGGAATTGGCCTTTTAAATAATTGTATTACTGTAAAGCTTCTTTGAGACGATGCTACATTGTAAAAAGCGCTATATAAATAAAATTGAATTGAATTGAATTGAATATACTTTCTTCTGACACACCACCCTTTGTTTGCAAGGACGTGGTAGCTCATTGCAGAATTGGAGAGTTTGTAATTCTTTAACAAATTCTTGGTGGATCTAATCATTTTCATTACTGTTAACTATTAATGTTACTTCTGTTACATATGTTTTAACATAAGGGAATTTGGTCTATAAATCACCTGATATTTCTACCTCAGTGAAACAGGAAATCATGGATGACTGCTTAAGGGTTTCTAATCCACCTGTACAACTTTATATGGAAATACTACTTATACTACTTATATAATATATACATACTTCCCAGTATGTTACTAAAAATTGCAAGGTACCCTAATAACTGTGATATGATTTTGTTACAAACAGTTATTATTAACAATTTTTGTGTTTCCTAGAACACATTCAGAGCTCAAGATTTATTATTTAGGCTATATACAAGCTATTTTTAAGCTGTTTCATACTTGCTAAGATATTGGATATTTGGATTATAAGATTTTTCTTTGCTCGTGCAGTGGCATTCTCATTGCCACTGTTGCTATGCATCTGCATCAAGTCTTATTTGTAAATTCTGTTGTAGCTGTGTTTTATACCAGGGTGGTATGTGTTTACTATCTGTACAAATACACTGTTCTTTAGGGTTATAAGATGACAGCCAGACTTGGAAATGAATGTCTTAGACAGCGGTGCTCTAGTGGGAGAATGAGAGGTACCATGCGAGGCAAAAGCGCTTGGGTGTATTACTACAAACAATTATTGCACCTGCTAACTACCATAATGTTTACTCTAAAGTTACTGCTTATTGCTTTAGAAGAGCTCACTCATTAATTATCTGTCTGACCCCATTGTTTCAGCAAACATATACGGAAATCACATGCTGGTGAAAGGAACTATGTAAAGTCACAGCAATCATTTAGTATGCTCAGAGCTGCGCTGTAAAAGCTGTGTTTGTATGTTTTCTTTCTCTATCCATATTCTGACAAATTTCATGTCCTGCAACAGTGACATATTCAGCAAATTGAATATGAATTCAAATTGAATTCAGCAGGGTGACACAAGCGCTTAGCACAGTTGCCTCACCAATTAGAGATGCTCCAGAGGTCCCCAGTTTGCTCCCAGCATTAGATTATGCCTGTGTGGCGTTTTCATGTCCTCATCATGTCCGTGGGTTTACTCCAGATTCTCTGGTTTCCTTACACACTCCAAAGACATGCATAAGGTTACTTTAAGTTTGCTCTAAATTGCCCAAAATGAATGTGTTATTATTGGTGTAAGCTTGCTCTCATAAAAAGCGATTGAAGCAGATGTGATGTTAAATTTAAAAAAATAATGTCGGGTTGACAAAAAGTCATGTAGAGAAAGGAACAAAGTCACACAACAGAAGTGTTGTTTTCATTTATTTAAAAAAAATGAGATTCCTTTAAATACAGTTACATTTGTGTTCATGTAAGTATCTGTGTGCCAAGGATTTCTTTTCACATGATACGCATAGACTTACACACAAAGCCGTAACCTGCACACCACCTATTGCATACCATTAAAATTAGTATTTAGCATAATGTAACCTTGTTTTTATGCTTTATATTACTGGACTCCTTTCTGGAGTGTGTTCTTAAAATGTTATATTCTAAGCCCATAAAAACCTGAGGGATGAGAGCACATTAAAGGACTGCAAAAGCAATATGAAACAGGGGGAGATACTGCAATATTTATGCCCACGTTTACAGAAACAGGCTTTTATCCACTTTGATGGGTTAAAGTGTCTGTTCGTGAGAAAATGGTTAGAGAAAGTAGACAGTTTTTTTAATTAGGCTAGAGGGCTGTGGTCATGCAAAGTGGCAAAGTTTTGCCAGCAGTAGCTCTTGTTTGTGATAGATAGTGTGGCACAAAATTATCTTCGTTTTCTCATTTTTCAGGAATTTAAACATCGGCCAAAAAGCATTAAAGCATTCTGTTTAACCAGTGGTGCCTTCCGGCTGAGGCGTACATTGTCAAAGTTTTCAATGCCTAAGGAAGGATGGATGGGCGAGCATTCCCCATCAGTGCAACCTTGACACCAGTCGGTTCTGTGATGGACTGGCTTACTTTGGTAAAAAAAAAAATTAAAATAAGAATATAACAAAAAACATAGCTTACCAATTTTAGACTTACGTTATATCTACAGTACATAGTTGGTGGAGACAAGCTTATTGTCTGATACTGCGTCTTTTGGAACATTTGTACTAGAGCTACAATGCTAATGTAGTACAAATAAGTCTGCACAAAAGCTTAAGATATATGTCAAAATCCTCAACTCAAACCAAACCCAATTTTATAGACCTGGACAAATTTTATAGACCTGCACATGCATATGTGAAAAACTGCCATGTGGAAAAAAGACCAGCATATGTTGAGTTTTGGATGCTGGTATGCTGGTCATTTGGCAAGAGTATACAAGGTCTATGTTTAATATTGGTGCAAGCTGGTTTATCCTGGTCAGTGCTGGTTCAGGGATTTAGCTAGGAAACAAAAATGGTCTTGTGTCCTGCTTGAATGATCTTGCATTGGTTGACCATTGTACCATTGTCCAACATATACTATGTAATTCTAGGCTGCTTTTTTTCAAGATAGCAGGTGGGATACATTTCAACAATTCAAGCAAAGATTATAAGCAGCCAAGCAAGTGAAACATAAAGCATGGTGGCATATTGGTGCTGTGGCATTCCTTTACTGTCGGAACAAATGACTTTAGACAGTCAAAGAAACTGCTGACTTAATGTTATCTTGTGTGTAACTATTACAAATATGTCCAACTCTTCGCAAACATAATTCAACTTATCAAAGATTGGAAGCTCAGGACCAGCCTACCTACATAGTGGTTAAGTATGGTCCCTGCTGAAATGAAATTATGCAACCTCCCTGACCCATTGTGGAAAAATTAGCATTCCCTTTCTATAAGTTTACATAAGCAGAGATGTGAAGGGTGGCTTTACATGTCCGCAGCATTACCCTCCCAGACTGGCAAACTCTGATTAAACTGGGTGAAAAATATTTTAATATTTAAAAGTAAAATAATTCTGAAGCCAATTTGGTTCTATAACCCCAATTCCAATGAAGTTGGGGCGTAGTGTAAAACATAAATTAACATAATATGATGATTTACAAATCCTCAACCTATATTCAGTTGAATATACTACAAAGGACACTAATTGTTGAAACTTTGTAGCTGGAATTCTTTCCCATTTTTGCTTGATGTTCAGTTGAACTTCAGTTGTTCAACAGTCCATGGTCTCCATTGTCGTATTTTGAGCTTCATAATGCCCCACACATTTTTAACAGGTCTTTACTGCAGGCAGGTCAGTCTAGGAGTGTGGGTGCACTCCTTTATGATGAAGCCACTCTGTTGTAACATGTGCAGAATATGGTTTGTTGTTGTCTTGCTGAGATAAACAGGGGTGTCCCTGAAAAAGACGTTGCTGGAATTGCAGCATATGTTGCTCCAAAACCTGTAGGTACCTTTCAGCGTTAATAGTGCCTTCACAGAAGTTACGCATGCCATGGGCACTAACCCATCCGCATACCATCAGAAATGCTGGCTTTTGAACTTTGCGCTGATAACAATCCTGACAGTCCTTTTCCTCTTTGGCCATGTCTATGATTTGTGAAAACAATTTAAAATGTGGACTCGTCATGCCACAGGACACGTTTTCACTTTGTGTCAGGCCATGTCAGATGAGCTCGGGTCCAGAGAAGCCGGCGATGTTGTGTTGTTGTGGTATATGGCTTTCAGTTTGCATGGTAGAGTTTTAACTTGAACTGCGTTCACTGACAAGGGTTTTCCGAAGTGTTCCTGAGCCCATGTGTAATATCCATTACAGAATGATGTTGGTTTTCAATGCTGCCTGAGGGATCGAAGGTCACAGGCGTTCAATGTAGGTTTTCAGACTTGCCGCTTACTTTGTTACCCCTACTTATTTTGTTGCCCCTGTCCCAACTCTTTTGGAACGTGTTGCAGGCATCAAATTCCAAACGAGCAAATATTTGCAAAAATTATATACATTAAAGATCTTGTCTTTAATTGAATATTTGTATTCATCGTATTCTGTTTTTATTTATGTTATACACAATATCCCAACTTCATTGGAAATGAGGTTGTACCAAATCAGAACATGTTGGGATAGTATGGAGAAAAACACAGTGTGTCTTTTGTTGACTTAAATTTAATTGCAGACTGTATTAACCCAAAGTATTTCATGTTTTGTTTGGTCAACTTAATTTCATTTTCTGAAAGATTGGAAGAATTTGCATATTTTTTTCCACTAATGCATAATAGAATTAAACATTTCAAGGAATCTGGAGGAATTTCAGTTGGGTAAAGGCCAAGGATGCAAGCCTAAACTGGTTACCTGTAACCTCCTGTCCCTCAGACAGCACTACTGATAAAACCACATGGGCAAGAGATTATTGGTCAAGCCATACATTACAGTGTTACATTAACAAATGACACTTAAACATATACTGTACAAAAAGAGAAGCCTTAGGGTATGTTACATTGTTGTTCTAAGGTGAGAGCGGTGCTATTTCTGTCTGCCGCTGCACTAAATTAACCATGTCTATGTTTATGTTCAGAAGTTGGTGCCCACGTCTTTGGGTTTGGCGGCAGGTCACACAGTGGAAAACTGGACACCCATGCACATTACAAACACATGGATGTGGAAAAATAGGCTAGAGGAATTGGACTAGCCCATCTGCATTCTTGACCTCTTCGCAGTAGAGAATGTGGGAAGCATTTTGAAATGAGAAATGCAACAACAATCCCATAGCATTGCACGTCTTAAGACACATTTCCATCAAAAAACGTAATTATTTGGTATTCTTAGTGGCAAAACATCTTTTTGTGAGAAGTGTTACTTTTTATGTGTTGCATTTTATTGTTTTCAGAATATCCTTGCCATTTGTTTAAAGCAAGCTAACAATGCTAAAAAAAATTCATTACCATTATCAAACCATTTTTTGGAATGACGAATGGTCAGATAACAGGGTTCACTGCACTTAAGACTGATGCTTAAGACCTAGGCCTGTTTACTTTCAGGTTCAGTACAAATTGTGCAGGTGTTCCATAGATAGGAAGACTTTCCTGTTATCAGTTAGTATGCAAAAGAAATTCAGTTTTTTGGGTGAAAAATTATATGATTACTGGTCGTCGTTTAGCATTGTTTATTAAATATGTGAATGTCACCTGAGCTCTTAGATCCAAGTTTAGTTAAATAGGTGTAAAGTCGGTGGTATGTTGTTCAGTTTTGCTCCTCGACTACATTCTTTAAATTCCTTTTCTTGCTACCAAGCACAGACATATGAATTGTTCAGTTCATGAATTATGCATTAAATTGTGTTTATTGTATTGATCCTTATGGCTTATTTTAATAATTAACACTCTAATCTAAGATCACAACACATACAGGAGTGTAAATGATCTTTAAAGAAACATTGGCATGCCCTTATTCTAGGAGTTTCCTGTTATGGTTTCCTTATTTCCCTTTTGAAGAGAATTGGTCATTTCTAATAAAGGTTAATCAGACACATCACAATGAGGAATTTGGAAAGTTATAGTGATCCATATCCATGAAGTGATGACTCACTTTGACTAACTCACACTTGTTCACTTTCAATGCCCAGTTAATCCATTTCCAGATTGTGGGTGAAGGCCTAAGGTGGAACTTAAAAAGGCATACCAGATCTGGACAGAGTACCAGTAGATTTAAGGACACAAGAACACACATACGCTCATGCTCACTGGGACACTTTATAGCTGCCAGTTGCAGTAATCTTACACAGAGGGGAGAACATGCAAACTCAACACAGGCTTGGAATCAACCCCAGATTTCTAGCATGCTACAGTGCTAACCATTATGTGATCGTGCTAACCTGTGTAAGTCAACAGCTAACTGTAAATACTTAACAACACAACAGTAGGGCAAATGGTGTATAGACGGACAAAGCACGGATGAGCTGCGGTTGAGAGTAATTATTATTATGACATGATAGAACTGTCAGCAGAGACATCTGGTGGCTTGGCCTGGAAGTGCAACATTTTCTGACCATGACTCAGCCCTTGATGTTTCCATTATGTTGACAGGGACATCAGGCGTGTGCACATGTCACCCTAGCACGATCTTTTAAACTATGTCATCACCCCTCCTCCTCCCTTCAATGTAAAGTTTATCATCACAAAGAAACGTTGGACCAGGTTCAGATCAAGGATGTATGTCATGTGCACATATTTGTCTGTTGTATCTGCTCCTTGCTTTGTCAGCTTTTAAATAACAGGTCTCGTATCGTTGCTCAAAAGAAATGAAATATACCATAGTGAAATATCCCCTAATTTTTGTGAGCAGTGTAATGGCACCCACAATTGTTTGTGAAAGCAGCACAGCATGTTCTGCCGAAAGCTTTCTGATTCCCCTTTTTGTGGGTTTCTGTAGGTACTTTCAGGACTGTTTATACCTTTAGATAAGTAACATTTTAGACTTTCTGCATTGTGCAAGCCACCAATTTAACAGAAGATAGACTTATTCACATTCTTTAAGGTCTATTATATTTTTATGAAGTCATAGCTATTTAACAGATTACTATACTATAGACTTACTATACAGAAGAATCGACTACTACATCAATTACATTAAGATATATAGATAGATAAATAGATTTAAAATAGCTGGATCATATTGAGTAATCTCTGGTGATGGTTCTGGCAACGAGGCACATTTTACCCAATGCTAACGTGCTATGAGTACCATGTGTTGTACAATGTGTTGTCCAAAGAGCACCTAAGCCATTTTGGAAGAGATTTACCAACTCTATTTTTTGCCACCTCCTTTTCTATATTTCAGAGGTGTAAGATCTTGCATAACAAGTTCCAGCATTTTATAATTGCATTACAACATGTAAGCTTACCTCCTGTTGTAATTTGGCAAATGCTTTTTTCTGTATTTCTAGTGATTACATAAAATCTAAATATTTTTTTCTTAACACTCACCCCCCTTCAGTTGTACACTACTACAACCAAACGGACACCGGCTGCGTTACGTACCATAGCCACACACACAGTTTATGTCCAATTCACTGTCATGTGACTATTATATAATGAAATAATTATTTATTATCTCTTTATTTTACACTCTCCATAGTGTTCTGGGCAATATGCCTCAACTTGCTTAAAGCACCTGACGATCTATGCATACTTTAATTACGCACATTACTGCTAAGCCACAGTTACATCATTTAGCAGATGCCATTATCCAGACCGACTTACAATTACTACAGTTTTACAATCCAAGCAGTTGGGGGATAAGGGCCTTGCTCAGGGATCCAAATGTGGGACTTGAACTCTGTACCTTCTGATCCATAGTCCAGTACCTCAACCACTAGGCTACCACAGTCACAACTAGGTCACTTTATCCCATGGCAGACCATCAATAGAATTCTGCATTCATATACCCTGTATTTTTAGCCATCTGTTTCTAGTGTGGGTTTTCTCACTTTATGCTTAAGTTTTCATATTTTGGCATCTATAGGCTTGCTGTAAAATCATCTTATTGTACAATGACAATACAGGTAACTTATCGTTTCTTATCTTATGTTGCTTTCAGTGGTCTTTTATAATTCTACTGACTTGTCTGTGCTTATTTGTTGAAGCTACAGGCTGTTTTTTAAAGAGCAGATATTGTTCTTCTTGTACAAAATGCATTTATTTATCGCATTACAGCACTGTGGAGCCTCGGAATGTGAATGCTTCTTTATATGTCTAATTCGGACATTGAATGGTGCGTTCAAAAAATGTTTCCCCAAAATTTAAACAGTAAATGTGACACGTATGACTAGGGCTTTCATGACATTTTAGCTGAAGATTAAATGTCATGCAAAAAAATCAAGATTAGTTAATTATAATACTAATTAAGATATTTAATTGTCTGTTTTTACACGCTCACCATTAAGTAGGCTTAATAATAGTGTAATAAGGGATACACACTTTTGTAATAAACAACATAAATGTATTTGAACCATACATTCATCAACTTGTATAAATACAATATAATGCCTATAGCTTAAAAGTTACAGTCATGAAACTATAGCTGACAATGAGTTGTCATATAAATAATTGCATTTAAAATTCATTGAATGCAGCTAATCCAGTACAAGCCCAATGTGATTGAACAGACATCTTGCTTACTATCCTTACTGCCAAAATAATGCACTGCACACAATGCCTACAAATATACAGAAGTAAAAATGCAAAGCAATACAAAGGTCAAAACGTCAAAGTACCAAAAATTATCACCACAAAGTATCAAGTATTACTTTACCACAAAGTATCAAAAATATTCTGAAAATTACACAGCTAACAAACAACCTACATCCTCTATAAACATGTTACAGCACTAGTTTAGAAGTTGAAGTGTCAGTGCCCTTGGCAAAGGTCATTGTCAGTTCGGTAATGACAACATTAATGCAGAAAAGTACATTCAGATTTTAGTGCAGTATTAATTCCGTCAAGATGAAATGGCATATTTTTTTTTCAGAGATGCACATACATTTATCAGAAAAACCAACGCAAAACAAGTACAATCTGAAAAAGATAGAACTGATATATTAAAATCCCTTCCAGTCTTTCTTTGAGGAAGTGTTTTTTAAACATTTCAATAATTTTCTCACACATTTTTTGATCCTGTGCCCAACTTTGCACCTTAAAGCATTTTGTAGAGACTGCTTTTGTACCAAATCATTATAATCAGTTCATAAATGTAGTGTTCTACCTCATTACTAGCCATAACCCTTTCGGACCCAAATTATGTTCCAGTAATAAAAAAAAAATTGAATGCAATTTTCTGTCTGTAATGAACTCAGAAACAATACTCAGTAAAAAAAATATAATGCGTTTATTGTCATTTTTTTATGTCCACTGGAATGGACGATAGGTCTTAACAGGACTGTAAGGAGTACGACACCACTGCACATGTTTTTTTTAGTTAGATTAGCATAAGGATCACCTTCACTATATAAAACAATCTCTTACTCATTTTCCCGCCCTGATCCTTCCTCATCATTTACTGCCTTAAAAACAACTTCTTGCCCTATCACTGGTACTTC
>JAYJMA010036207.1:0-10000 GCA_036873895.1 Parotocinclus cabessadecuia
TCCATCACTGTGGCTTTGACCGGCCACTTCAGACAAGGGGTTTAAATATCAGGGGCTATGATGTTAAGAAAAAATGTAGAACACGTCAGAGGAATCGATATGATTGGGATCACCAGTAGCGTAGGGCTTAGCTGAAAGTGTTTGTGACCGTGGACCTTTAAATTCCATGGTCATATGCATTTATTCATAATAAACAAATATTACAGTAATGCTATTTGTTTCCTTCACTATACTGTCATTTAGAAAACAAAAGTGAAAAAAAAGATGCATGTTTTTTTTCACCTTTTTTCCCTTATTTTTTTGCACTTTTTTTACTTAACAATCCTTCTAGTTTATGGGTAGTAAACAGTATTATGACTACAGAGGAACCTCAGACACATCTTTATCTGACCAATATGGTAACGAATGGTTCGATTATTATTTTTCTTTTTTTTTCTACCCCAAATGTGAAATAAAAAACCTGTACGCATATGTCACAGCCTTGAGGTCCGTCTGAAATTGTCCACAAATATATTCATTCACTTATCACCAACATACATGGACTTTTCTAGGTAGATCATTTTAATTCACAGTCCATTCACTCGATTTCTCAAATCCTCAGTCTCACCGTCACAGTCCCAGTAATGAGACTTTTTATTTAATTTTTTAACAATTTGTTAAAAATACTTTGCCCTAAAATTAATCACAGTCTCTAAGAAAGACAGAGGGTCAGATCCCTTGAGTCCCTTTGGAAGAGGAGCCCTAACCTCTCCATCCCTCCTCCTGTCCCATCAGCTCAGCTCGTGAACGTTAAGATGCTTGTGATAACTGATTCATTTCTAAATTTGTTTTTGGTGTGTTATTATTTGAATTTCTTTTTATTGCATGGTGGTGCAGCGATTAGCATATGTTATGTAATTAATAATACGAATATAGTTTTTTTTTTTTTTTAAACAAAATAATAACTGTGCAGCAGATTAATCCTACTTACATTACATTACTTATTCAGACTTCCAACAAATCAGTTTTGAACAGCCTCCCGGAACCAATTAAGTTCCATTACGTGGGTTCCACTGTATGTTTTATTTTAAGATTTATTAAATTAAATGTTGCCTTAATTGTAAGTAGAGTGTATTAACTTTCCAGAATAAAGGTCATTCATTTTGTATTTTCCCATAAACAGCAGACCGCAAGAGCTTCTGCACCATCCACAGCACGGGTTACCTGAAGAGCTGGCCTCCCACCAAGATGGGCCTGGATGAAGACAACGAGCCTGATAATGAGGGCTGCAACCTGAGCTGTTTGGTAGCTATTGGTCGTCTGCATCCGCACATCATCCCTCAACCGGTGAATGGAGACATCAGAGTCAAACCAACAGAGTACGTCTCCCGCCACGCCATCGACGGCAAGTTCGTCTTCGTCGATCAGAGGTGAGAGTGGACCTGCTTTCTATCTTTGTCTCTAGCAAAAAACAAACAAACACATAAGCAAAACCGATAATTAACTGCTTCAGATGTGAATACAAGTTCTTTCTACAGTAAAAATACTTATTATGGTTTCCCTAAAAATTATTCACTTCTATTTAATTTTGAAATTATGATGACCTTTTTGTCATGAAGAACCCTTTACATTTTCCCTTGACAATATTCACCTTGTAAATTTACATTTATGTCATGTAGGAGACGCCCTTATCCAGAGCGACTTACAATTAATACAGTCTTACAATCCAAGCAGTTGTGGCAGAGGTGGGATCTGAACCCTGGACCTAACCGCTAGGCTGCCATCCATATTAAAAATAATTTAAATGCATACACAGTTTTATTATTTAGCCAGTTTTGTTATTGATACATTTGGTTTTTCGGATTGATGAAACAGTAGAACATATGTCCCAGAGCACTGTCTCAAAGCAGCTTCACAATATCATATTATCTTCAAAGGCCAATCCCAAATTGAGCAAACCTAGGGAGACGGTGATAAGGAAAAACCTTGGGAGGACCAGGACCTTCAACCAGCCACTTCAGAAATGTAGAGGTTTACATATCATAAAGGTTATGACTGATGAAATGCAGGACAAGCGAGAGGAATCTATATGATCGGGATCAGCAGTGGTGTAGGGCTGACCCGCGACATGTCAGAGTGTGAGACGCTTTAAACTATATGGCAGTACATTTTGTATTATAAAATAATGGAAAGGAAGTAAAAATTTAAAAGTTATTAAAAATTCTTTGTTTGTTTACTTTGCCCTTGTGTCCTCCCAAAAAAAAATAAAATAATAAAATGCAAAGTAGAAAAACATTCGGTTTCAATGTTTATCTCAGCGTGTTCAAAATATCGGTTTCAACAAAGATATATTGGTTATTCACTACAATCTGCGTGGTTTTGTTTATCGTCATGGGAACTAAAGGCGTGTCTGGAAGAAGAAACCCAAATTTTCCATCCAAACTCTGAGGTTATTGAAACTCTTGTGCCGTTGTTACACACTTTCTTGACTACATAAATCTACCCTGAGAGAGGGTGGAATGTTGAACTTCTCCCTCCTCACGGTTAAGGCTGTCCCTGCTTTGATAATTACCTCAGCTCTTTCTTTTGATAGCATTCCTATATTTCCCACAGCCTAAGTAAAACATCTTTATCTCGCTCACACTCAATAAATTACAGTGACCTTGATCTGTACAAAGATCTCCTTTGAAACAAGTTCCTTTCCCATACACAGGAAAATAGAAAGCAGACATTAATGGCTTCTTGTCATATTTACGGACAAGTGCAGTACTTCTGTCAGCACTTACTTAATCTCCATAAAACTATCAAACCGAAAATATAAACACGTGTATGACTAACATAATACATTTTCCACCTCATTTTATTTTAGGGCCACAGCCATTCTAGCGTACTTGCCTCAGGAGCTACTGGGAACATCCTTCTACGAGTATTTCCATCAGGATGATATCAGTCATCTCGCTGAATGTCACAGACAAGGTTTACTTTAATTCACTCCTCTCTCTCTTCTCCACAAACTCTTATAGCTTGAGAATTTCTTAAGCTTGGTGAAAGAACTCTGGCTTCTTCTCAGTTCTGCAGATGAGAGAAAAAATCACTACAAGCTGTTACAAGTTTAAAATCAAAGATGGTTCCTTCATCACCCTACGAAGCCGCTGGTTCAGTTTCATGAACCCCTGGACCAAAGAGGTGGAGTACATCGTCTCTACCAACACCGTGGTCTCGTAAGCCCTCTTTACTTCTTACTTGCTCTTTAAACCTTCAAACCTGAGCAATTTCTTGCTGTATTTTATCTACTGCAGATTTAATGTCACGCTATTACAAGTCATTATGGTTATTATTATCTCGGAAACTTAACTCTGTGATAGTTCTGATGCATTCTTTGAAGCTCTTGGTATAATTAAAACCTGATATAACTGGTATTAAAAGTGAGAAAGTGAGACTGGCTCATATCTGATGTGATGAAAAATAAATTCCTGTCAATCCAGTTGTGCTCTGTAAATACACAACCTTTACTAAAGAAAAGGGTGTGCACAGGGCTGCTAGTCTAGATCAGAATATTGATTTGTTGAAGAATGTACATGAATATCAGGTCTTTTGACCCATCACATGATGCCTCGTCGCACATTTTTACCCCACTAATTCCTGGCCAATGCGCAGCACTGTGTAGGGTGTAGGAGGGCAACACCGAAGATAATCTCCTGACTGTTCTCCTCTCCCCCGGAAATTGTCAGTAGTGTCTGTTCTTACAACATACAGTCTGAGCAATTATCGGTTAAGGGCCAAAAGGGGACGCTTGGCCATTTGAGATCTAAACCCTGAACCTCGTGGGACATTGTACTTAACGGATATGACAGTGAAGCAGTGGAATAGCATTTCATTTATTGCTCATGTGCTCCACAATTAAATCCATTAATCTATAGCTTCTGCCCAGTTTGCAGAACACACTTTACTTTAATCAGATCAGACTACGTGTGTGAACGAGCTGTTTTTGTTTCTGTTTCAGAGGTAGTATGTTGGAAGGAGCCGACCCCAGCTACTGTCAGTCAGCTTCCTCGCCTCAGAGCATGGACAGTGTGCTCACGTCTGGAGATGGTTAGCTTGAAACCAATACCATCACGTTAAGACCTTTTAAAGGACTGAAATAGAAATGCTGTTTTACAATGGCAAAACAAAAGTAACTAGTCATATATGTAATTAAAGAGTATTATTTTTATAATATGTTTTTATATTTCTAATATTTCACTATTGGACCAAATAAGGTTAATAAGCAGAGAGATGTTTGGGGTGTAGCCTTTAGTTCTGTATTGGAGACTAGAGTTAATGCTGTAAGTTATATAAGTCTTACTTAAAGCTTTTTCAGTGTACAAGACTAAATATCCAGCGATTTGCTGGACACACTGATGAACACTAGTGCAATCATTGTGAGCTTCAGTATATTCTAGCAGCTTCTTCAGACTGTACAAAACTGTACAGGGTGAATCAAAAGTCATAGGACAGGTCAGATGGATTTTTCGCAAAGGTTGCCATATACGTTGTTGAGGTGTTAAGATGATCACCAAGTGGCTTGCCGTTCACAGTCCCGGCTTCTCTGAGGGATGTAACAGTGCTGTGTGAAATTGATCTTTCTGGGTGTTGGTTGTTGAAGTCTGAGACTATGATACAGAAACTGTATTCCCCGTACATCAGAATCCTCAATTCCATCCTCAGTTACCTGTGACGAACAACAAAATTTTTAAAATTTCTGTGAGACATTTTGAAACACAACTTTTGCCAATATGATTGCGGTAATCGATTTTTGAGACAGTTTCGGTCTTCTTTGATATGCTACATGACGACCACCTCAAGGAAATACTTTCCCTTGATTCAAGATGGCGCCCATGTTCTGAACGTGGACTAAAGATTGGCCCCCTCAGATATGTAATTTTATTTCTGAAATAAAAGGGTGTTATGTGACTATTGACTCACCCTGTAGAAGGGTCAATGTGGTATCCTGATGAAGCTGATATTGTTAGGGGAGATCACACTAAATACTTGAAACTGTAGCCTACAAATTGAAGATTGGGAATTATTACATATTTTCATAATATAATCACTAAATCAATGCTATATCTAATCTAAAGGTGACCTAAGACTTTTGCACAGTACTGTATATCCAGCAGACATTTGGCTGCTGCATTCACAAGCGAAGCACTAGTTGCTACCATGCCTACGAGAGAAACGTGGGTGTTATATTAATTAGGTCAAACTGCTTCTTCCTGTGTGTGTTGAGAGAGAGCTTGGTAACATAACAGCTCTGACTCACCTCATGCTATTTATATGAGATGTGGCTTTCCGAAAAAAATGTTTATTTGGCCTTCTGCTGTGCCTGGCAGGTGGAGGAAAACGAGCACTCCAGACAGTCCCAGGTATCCCTGGGGGCACTCGTGCTGGAGCGGGCAAGATCGGTCGCATGATCGCTGAGGAGGTGATGGAGATCCAGAGGTGAGGAGACTCCTGCAGGACTTCATATTAGGAATTTGGTCCCATCTTGAAATATCTATTTCTTGCATCTCCCACTTGCATCTTTCTCCATCTCCAGGATTCGAGGCTCCTCTCCGTCTAGCTGTGGTTCCAGCCCACTCAACATCAACAGTACTCCTCCTCCTGACACCTGCTCTCCTGGGGGCAAGAGAGTAAGAGAAATCCATCTGTGCTATATAGATCCTCTGAGCCATTGTTTCACAGCTATTGATAATACACGTGTTCATCTTTCTCACAGCCTATATAAAAACAATGGAAATCCTTGAAGTGAATATTGTTCGTTTGACTTCATCTTAACGATATCTTAACTGTGGATTACGTATAAAGTTCTCCCTGATTCTCTGTTATAGATTCAGAATGGCAGTACCCCGGACCTGCCCTCCACTGGAATGGTACCTGGACCAGACTCGATAGGTTATCCCTACTCCAACAACTCCATAATGAGTGAGCGTATTTTATTGTAATATGCGATTGTAAGCAAATTCTGATCCATGTTCAGGGACTGCAGTTAAGGTACTGGACTCTGGACCAGATGGTCCTGGGTTCAAATCCCACCTCTGCCAAGCTGCCACAGTTGGGTCCTTAAGCAAGATCCTTAACCCACCATTGCTTGGATTGTAAGACTGTTAGTCGTAAGTCGCTCTGGATAAGGGTGTCTGCTAAAGGTAAAATGGAAATGTTTGGATTGGATTCGTTTATCAGGGTAGCAACTGTTTTTAAAAAATAAATAGCATAATTCCAGCACGACTGGTGAACTTCTGTTCAAATGCTAACGAAGTCTAGAAGTATGTATTGTTATATATAAATTAATGCTTTATACCTGTAGCTGCTAATAAATGTCTAAAATTTGTAATTTGTTCAAAATGTTGGATGGTAATATACTTTAATTTCTCCTCCCAATAGTATAGGAACCCTTCTAATGAATGTACTTGTAGATTTTGGAGTGTCCCCAGACATGCAGCGAGTAGCAATAGTAAAAACAAACCATTCCAAAGTGCAAAAAGTATTAGTCCACCATGCTACTATTATATCAGATATAGTATATATAATGATTTCTCAATCTCTGTTCGAATACAGCCAGGAAATACAGGGAATTTGTATTGAGTATTAAACTACTTCAGGAATCAGAACCAAAAACAGCTCATGTACATTTATGTCATGTAAGAGACGCCCTTATCCAGAGTGACTTACAATTACTACAGTCTTTCAATTAAAGCAGTTGTGGCTTAAGGGTCTTCCTCATGGACCCAACTGTGGTAGAGATGGGATTTCATCATTGTACAGTTAGAAGAAGCTTGATCAGAAAAGGTCTTAAGGTAGAAGATGAGAAACCACTCTTTTGGGTTCGTCACACAGAATACTGACTTTTACCTGTGAAGGCCATTTTGTTCTGCGTTTTGAAAATGTGTACAGAATTCTATTTGAATCTTAAAATGACTGATGATTAATAATCTAGGGTCATTATACCATTTACTCAAATTTACTTGCGGTACTTTTGCACAGTACTCTAGATAGCTGCAGTGTTCTTAACACAAACTGCTCAAAACACTGACCCCCGTGTACCTGCAAAAGCCTTTTTTTAAAGCCCCCAAACCAATGTTTTAGTAGTACATAAACTTAAATATCTTCGATATTAAAGTATCTATGTCAGTTATTAAAAAAGTTTATCGACCTGGATTGTTCCATTAACAAGTCATGAAATTCATGGAATTCTTTACAGTCAGGTTAAATTCATAGCATTTGGAATCGGGTGTACTTAAATATTTAATGAATGCATTTCTTAATCAATAACAAGCCAGCCTTGATAAAGTCCGAGTCATCATAAACTAATAACATACAAACAAGTGCTCTTTTCGTGGATTTAATGAGCGTATGCATTAATGATTCACCAGCCCGGCTGCGGAAAAAATACATTAACCTTTGTGTTAACGGCTTCTTAAGCGCCAGGTATTCGTTCTATTTATCGGGTTGTAGAGCTATAAAAAGGCACAAGTCTGATGTTACTAAGAACAACCTGTCTCTGGGAACTGTGTGCAAATCAGAGGACCTTAAGAGGTGCATTATGATTGGGGTGGAGGGTGTTAATCAGGACTGTATTAATCAGTCCACGTTACTAACATCTTAAACGAGCTAGATAGCGTGGTGGTGATCTGAAAAATTTAGTCAAGGGTAGTCTTAGGAAGGGTGAACACAGAGTCGACTCAGATTTTGGCGTAACAGCGCCTCCTTGTGGAACCTTTTACGGTGTAATAAGGTCACTGTGCTAGAGCAGGATTTTTATGCTACCCAGCACTTCAACACAAGTCATAATATACAGTTCCTGGCCATTTTATTAGGTACACCTTCCCAGTACTAGTTTGGACCCCCGAACTGCCTTAATTCTTTGTGGCATAGATTCAACAAGTTTCTGGAAAAATCCCTTAAACATTCATCATGTTGGCATGGCAGCATCTTGAAGAGTGCGCTGATTTCTCGGCTGCATATCCGTGATACGAAACATGATCTACTGGACTAAAGGGATGGACATGGTCAGTAACAGTGCTCAGTGGGCCAAATCACGGCAAATCCTGACCCGACCATCCAAATGTTGCAGCAGATATCAGAGCAGGCAACGTTATTTTCAGTCTTCTATTGTCCACTTTTGGTGAGCCAGTGGAAATGGTATGGCACCCAGTGTGGTCTTCTACGGCAGTAGCCTATTTGCTTAAAGGTTTGCTCTTCTGCATAACACTTATTGCCAAATGACTCAAAAAAAGCTACCTGCTAGGATTTGGTTTAGTACACAGTATTACACAGAGTAGCGACTAATCTTCTAACCTTTCTCTGCAGGTGACAACTCCCACCTGAGCATCGACATCATGGATGATCCTGGCTCCAGCAGCCCTAGTAACGACGAGGCAGCCATGGCCGTCATCATGAGCCTGCTGGAGGCCGACGCCGGCCTCGGTGGCCCTGTAGACTTCAGCGACCTGCCCTGGCCTCTGTGAGACGACCGCAGGGCCATACTTGACTTGCCCATCAGACTGACTGCTGACATATGCTACACCGTTTCTGTACAGTGGAGAACATTTTACTCATCACACACAGTATCACATCATCCTCCTCTGTATATACTGTACTGTATTAGTATTCACCCTCCCCCTCTCTCTCACACACACACACACACACACGGTGTCTTTTTGTTTGTGGTTTGATGTTTTTACACTACAAACTGGTATAAATGTTAAATATTCTATATGCAGGTTGTAACAAACGTTGTAATTCTATCATGTAAGAATCTTTATGCAAAGTATATATGGTAAAAGTGTATTGTAACAGCAGTGGCTATTTTTCCAAATACATTTTCTCTTGTTGAGAGTGTTGCGTGTTGTTTTTAAGACCTAAACCATTTGTACAGACTGATGTCCACTAGGTAGAGTTTCATAAGGTGTTTCAGCTCTAATTTTTCTACCGTAAATTATGACGTAAGCAGGTCTATTCTGCTGCTCCTGTGCGCCTCGGATCCCCATTGGTTCACGTCTGTGATATTTTTGTCCTATGTTGCCATCCAGTGGCTGTACTTAAGAAGAAATGATTAATTCATTCAGTTGAGAGATGGATTCTAGTGCTGGATGAAAGCACAGGTCCAAAGAAGCACTTTGAGTTAGAAAGGAGGAGTCTGTAAAATCAGTAAGAAATTATTTAACAAAAGATTTGTACAGTCAGTCGTGAAATGACCCAAAGCACAGCGCACTTGCAAAGGCCAAAACGAGGGAACGACCACAGCGAGGATATTCAGTTACGTTGCGTACCTGATACAAATTCATTTAACTACATTAATAACATTATTTTAATGAACTTACTTTAATGAAGGTAATATCATTAATGGCATGTTTATTTTAAATGGCTTAGACAGGGGGTAGCGTGGTGGCCAGCAGCCAGGGTCTGTGTGGGTTTACTCCAGTTTCCTCCCACTGTCCAAAGATGTGCATGCTAGGTTAATGGGTGTCTCTGAAGTGGCCCTTAGTGTACTCACTGTGAACTACGATGGATTGGTAACCCCGTCCAGGGTTGTTCCTGGGTTTGCTGGGTGGCTCTGTGTGAATTAATTGGAAGATCATGGATGGATGTTTAGACTGGAGAAAATACAATGATCTCGTACCCTTTATAGATAAAACAAATACCAGTCTAAGTCAACCAGTGTAATGCTAATTAGTCACAGTTAAAAGAGAGTCACATGTCCAGGATCAAACTGATTAAAAAGTGAAGGAATTATTAAAGAAAGATTAAAGATTGCTTACAAATGTTAATCTGGTGAACTTGGCTATTTAAAAGAAAAACAGTCCCAATAAGTGAGTTGTCAGCTGAAAAACTGGTTAGAACTCTAAATATCCAAGAGAGGAATGCACAGGAGTGTAGTAAACAATGGTGGTTGTTCCCTTGCCTGTATTTTTAAAATGTAGTAGACGTATAAACACTAATACGTTATTGTAATCACTTCCATATATCATTAGGTTAATAA
>JAYJMA010036218.1:0-11495 GCA_036873895.1 Parotocinclus cabessadecuia
TACAGCATTAGGTTAAAGCAAGTAAGTAACAAAAGTGCAAAAGCTGAGAGATACACACACATTGGCACAATATGTAATGTAGTGTGTAAATATCTAATTACACAAATTAGAGTAGCTCGAATGTTACCTCAATCCATGTCTAAATGCAATTTATCCTGCTCATACAGTGCAGTGTATTCATTTATACTCTGTCAGAAAATTACAACTTAAGCTTAATCATTAATTACCACAACCGTGTACACATTATATTTATTTCTAAAGCACATAAATACTGCTTAAGCTAATTACACTTAAATTAAACGTAACCACACACGTACTCTATCACTGCCATTATCCAGTTAACAAGCGTAAAACAGCATAAACCGTGCTATGCTATGCCAGTTCACATGGTAATCCTCATCGGTTACTCTAACATGTTTCCATTTCAGGTTTTGTATTATCACCGTTTGTTCCTGTGCCAAGTCAAATCACTTTTGGAAAGCTTGCATGTTACACATTTCTAAGTTGCGTGAAGTACAACTCTTTTACTTGGTAACTCAACAGCGTGTATAACATGTAGCCATTACCCGCTCTACATAGTGCTAGTGGCAGTCCCACATAATCGAGCACAGAGTGATCGCTCGTATTCACCACACAATGTTCAACTTTCAGTGTGTATGCGTATGTTTTAAATTTCCGTGTCGCTCCTTTCAAGTCGTTGTTATTTATTTTTTTCATCAATCGAATGACACATCTAATCAATAATTAAATTTGTTGCCAACACTTGTAAAAATTGATTTTTTATCGATTTTATCAATTCGTTGATGCAGCCCTAGAGGAAATGTTGCACTATTGACATCACTACCCATATCTCAAGCCTCTTAGCCACTGAAAGTGATCGTATATCAAGGTGAGGCCAGAGGACAAGTCTTCGGATTCCAACAAGGAAGCTATGGTACAAGGGACCGAGCACTTTACAATAACCTGCACAGTTCCAGGCTGTTATAAGGTCTTATTCGCCGAACTGACCGAGCTATCCAAAGAACCCATAATACGACCAACAGTACCAGCCAACGTAAGGACATTAAGGTGAGAGAGTCAATCCATGGTGAGGAAGAGCTGAAGGTCACTAAAGATGCACAGATGGTTCAGAGGAGGAAGGGACGTTACCAGTCATAAGCCCAAACAAGAACTCATGCTGCAGGTTCAAGTGGAAGGAAAGAAAGTCCAGATATACAGGCAGCTTCTATCAATTTCTATGTTTAACAGGTAACAGCGTGGCTTGGATTGAGTTTTATGCGGCAAAAGTGGAGCCTCTTCGGAAAATTATCAAAAAGGTAGGCCACACTCAATGAAGCTGAAGCAGCATTCATTTACATTTACATATTATAAGGCATTTATCAGACGCCCTTATCCAGAGCGATTTACAACTTCTACAGTCATAGAATTCAAGCAGTGGTGAATTAAGTGCCTTGCTTTGAGTTAAGGACCCAACTGTGGCAGCTTGGCAGAGTGGGATTTGAACCCTGGACCATTAGGCCCAGAGTCCAGTATCTTAACCGCTAGGCTACCACAGTCCTGCATTCTATAGCTGTTTCAACAAGTAAGATATTTCAACAGTCTACTTGTAACTAAACGGGTTAAACAAATGATTCATTTTACTTTTGAAGATAATTATGGAGTTCATTGTGAAATATATTACAGATCTGAAATCACAACCAGATAGTTTGGACAAACCTAATGGAGGGGGAGGAACATGAAACAGGAATCTGAGACGATGGTGGTAGGCAAAAGTGGGGAGTATATGTAAGGGAGAATTTGGGGAATAAACATACACATTTGGAACCAGACAAATGCCATATAGCATGAGAGGATATTTCACACAAATAGAAGTGATTAGAATTCTAGATGGAGCAGGGAACGCATTTTGAGTGATTTTATGTCAAATCAATCCATACGTTTAAAACAGTTTCTCTTAATCAAACAAACAAAACACACTTTGTTCTGATGACGTTTAATGACCGCAATTATAGATTAAATAAAAAACTAAATAAAAACAGTGTTTCAATCACAAAAATGCAGACATGGTAATAAAGTTAATGTGAAGGGAGATGATCCCTAGACTTGGAATCCCAAGTTGAGAAAATGGTAAGAAATTTGTACAACCCCAGTTCCAATGAAGTTGTGTAAAACATAACTAAAAAAATAATACAATGATTTGCAAATCCTTTACAACCCATGTTCAATTGAATAAACTATAAAGACAAGATATTTAATGTTCAAACGGACAAACTAGTATTTATTTAGTATAGTTAATTTTATAGTTTTATTCACTTATTTTGAATTTGATGCCTGCAACACTTTAAAAAAGTTGGACAGGGGCAAGAAAAGACTGGGAAAGTTGAGGAATGCTTAAAAACACCTGTTTGGAACATTCCACAAGTGAACAACAAT
Organism: Parotocinclus cabessadecuia; assembly: GCA_036873895.1. NCBI lineage: Eukaryota > Metazoa > Chordata > Actinopteri > Siluriformes > Loricariidae > Parotocinclus > Parotocinclus cabessadecuia. The sequence goes on from JAYJMA010036218.1 coordinate 2,434, forward strand.
AGTTGGAAACAGGTGCGTGTCATGATTGAGTACAAAGGGAGTATGCCCGAAAGGCTCAGTCATTCACAAGTAAGGATGGGGTGTGGTTCATTATTTTGTAAACAACTGCATGAGCAAAAAGTCCAACAGTTTAAGAACAACATTTCTCATAGTGCAATTGCAAGGAATTTAGGGATTTGATCATCTGCAGTCCATAATATCATCAGTATGACAGTAGCAAGCTAATGTTATCTTGAAAGCAAAATTCAGAAAACATGTGAGGCAACTAAAGTTAAACTGGCATTAATGGCTCATCACCATAGTACTAACAGAAATGGGTCAGTTCTTCAAAAGGTCCAATACTGGCAGTACTGAAGTTGGGAATCAAAGAATAAGTCATTTGATTAATGACTAAAGCATAAAGTTATCTTTCAACAGGAGAAAGAAAGGATACTGAGCTCAAGGTGAAACCAAGAGGTAGCGTTTTCAGGAGGAAGTGGGACCAGCCAAGACTCTACCTAGTTAAAATAGCTACAGAAGTGTATGTTTGAAAACAAGTGTTGCACTTATATACCCCACAATACGGCACCAAAAGGTTCATTCACTAAAGCTATGAATAAATTGAGAACTTTGCAACATGGGGTGACAACAAATGCAGGGGGTGACTTTGGATCATTATACAAACTGATTACATTATGTTTATTACAAAAACACACATGGATAAGAATACTAATGACTGCTAAAGTGGAAAACATGTTGGTTTTACTGGTTTGTGGATTATTTTTGTTTCAGAAATGTAATAAATTAGTTGTTTGATATTATATTATCAGCTAATAGAGTGTCACCTACATAGTGCCAATATATACATCTAGGCCATCCTAGGGGATGAGTCCCTTTTTGAGTCTTGCTCCTGCCAAAGTTTCTTCCTTCTACATTCAGTGAGTTTTTGCTTTCCACTGTCACCCTATGTTTGCTCAATTTGGGATTAGCCTTTTAAGGTAAGATAATGTAAAAGTATAAAGCTGCTTTGAGACAATGCACCATTGTAAACAGTGCTATATAAATATATCTGACTTTGACTTGATGCATATGTTTAAGTATGCTTAATACAAATACTAGTGATTTGTGGTACAGGTGCAGGGTTTGTTGAATCTACTAGCAGAGCTAGGAGACACTTATCACCCTCTAACTGTGGAAGTTTTCCAGGATAAACTGGATCATAGTGAATCAGGAAAGCATGGTTTGTTCTACGCCATTATGGCCATTTAAGTTCAAACTCTACACAGAGGGTGTCAAAAGTAATGCATGCACCTGCTGTTCTAATATGTAGGAATTAAGTTAATTGGCTAACCGATGCCATGTGGGATGTTCTTAGATCCAATCTTGGGCCTTTAAAAAGAGCCCCAGAACTCAGAGAGGTAGGTTTTTACCTTCTCCTTCTCGTGGGATAAGGTTTTACGAAAATATTTGTTGTACTCACAAATGTAACAAATTTTTTTCATTTTCATTTTCCTTAGAGTTTGGACTCAGTCTTGATTTTTAATACGAAATGGATTCTGTCAGCCTTAGAAACCCCACCACAACATTTTAATAGTGTCATACTCATCCTGCTCACCAGACAAAAGTACACAGACGTTAATATGATTCCTATTTCAAGTAAGGCAATGCACATATCAAAATTCAGCTAAACAGGCATACACAGCGAAGAGTAGAACTAAATACTTAAAAACCTTTTTTTTGAACAGCAAATATCATGACATGTCTAGGTTTATGGTCAGAAAGCTTCTCAAATTATAAAAAAAAATCATATTAACATGCCTAAGACTGCTTGACTTTCATCATGCCTTTAAAGTGTGCAACTATACTACAATTTCCCCTGGCAGACGTGTAGTGAGCATGCTTTTAACACCACGCACAAGCATATTTTACAACTTGATATCACTTATTATTCCGCGCAATCTTTTCGGATTTAAGTGATTGTTTAGGAAGCCATTTATTTTTCGAGTTGAGTTTCAGAATACTTTAGATTAAAAGTAATTCTACTGTTTAAGGGTGCCCCAGAGCATTTAACACCTGTCAGCTCTCTTGACTTGTTTCAATCAATGTCTTCCCAATAACCTACCCACTTTTCGTTTGAAAATACATCAGTTTAAAACAGACGGGGTCCACGTGGGTATTTGAAAAAGCGGGTTTAACAAACTTTACACTCACCTTGACAACCTTGAATTTCGAGCCGACCTACCACGGCGTGTCATATCATATCATACGTTATCGGTTCCAGGAAAACTGATCAGAGTGTATCAGAACTCTGAGCACAGTCACATTCACAGTCGTTGAGTCGTGGCGACACACCCTGATCTCCTCGCTCAGCGATCATGTGCTTCATGTAGCTCCGCATAGTTCCAAACCGACCCGCACAGTCAGTCTAGAGCAGGAATGTCCAAAGTCCGGCCCGCTATCGGAATAAATAAATCATAAAACTTTGAATCCTCCTTTTACCACATGATGGCAGCACCATTCTAATACTATGCGGTTATTCGGTAGGAAAATGTAGAGCTCAGCCATCGCCCTCAAGCCAGACCTGGTCTCTTTACTAAAATCTAGATCTCAGTATCACCCTTCTCATTAGTGTCACGTGTTCCTTAACAGTAAAAGGCCTAAAGCACACTAGTTCACTTTGATTTGTGGCACTTGTTTTATTAAACTCTTGAATAAGATTTGATTGTGCTAGAAAAAATGAGAGACGTTGTTGACAAGCCTGGCCAGTGAAGCACACTGTCCCTGAGTGATAAGGTAGTGAAGCAAGGGACAGGTGGTTCGTTCTAGGACGAAGGGAAAAGAAGGGACTAGAATTGGCTAACAAGTGAGGCAGCACATCATGCAAGAAGTGATATGGTGAAACCTGATAAATAAGAAAACCTGATTCGTATAAAAGCTCAACATAGACGAAGAGCACACACACTTCTCTGACACTCTTTGAAGATCAAGAATTGTTGAACTTTGAGTATCGTTGCAATATTGTATTGGACTCTAAGTTTTAGTAAAAGCTTATTGAGCAAGGTATACAGTCTAAGGTATTGAGTCTCTGTCTTGTCCTTCAGAAACTACAAGATTCATCCTGACAATTTGATAGCAGAGGATAGTTTTATGATTGAGACATAATGAGGCAATTTACTGTCAATAACAAACAAAGAATTTATGTATTCATTTGTGTGTGTGCAGTGATCCTCAAAGTTGTAGGGACGTGTGAATTACAGCTGCGGTTATTGTAGTGATATATTCGGGTGGTTTCAAGAGACTGTGTCGTTTCACTTTAATAGAAAATGAGAGCTGTAGCAGTGATATTTCCGGGTGGTTTCAAGATACTATCATCTCACTTTAATAGAAAGAGAGGAGCTGGCCACCTATTAGCTGAGTGAATGACAACTTAAGTGGTTTCGAGAGACTGTTGTCTCAGACTGTAATAGACAGTGAGAGGAGCTGGCTGCTGTTTAGTAGAGCATGGGTGTGTGTGTCACTGAAGAGAGTGTTTATGGGAGACTGCGTTGTTTCACTTCTTGCTGTGTTGGGCAATGAAAGGGTTAGTATTAATAGAAAGTAGGCAACTGATCTTTTAAGCACTAGAGTAATCATGTTGGTGGCAGGAGATGCTGGGGCATTTGGAGGCCACTACAATTGTGGACGTGAGGGAGAATATTGTTAAATTGAGTAGAAAGTTATTCCTGCAGTGGGAATCCAAAGGCCTGTATCCGAAAGTAAGTGAGCCTCCACTGGATAAATTAGATTCAAATAGATTAGATTAGATAACATTGTAGAATTTCAGACCTAGCTGTTAGAACATACTAAGCTCGAAATGAGCAATGCCAGCCCTTTTAGTAAAATGGGCCTCAAACAAAATATTAAGAAGCTCACCAATTAGGAGGATTCAAAATTACAAAATTGATAACGCAACATATGGCCTATGTCATGATGGTAGAATCAAACAAACCAGAATTACCAGAACCTAGCCCAACCCCAACAGCCCCACCGCCACGTGCGCACTCACCTAATCAAGCTGTTACAGGCTGTTACCTGTCGTTTGCTGGGGCAAGTGCGGACTCGACTCGAGTAGTGTGAGTGCTAGTATTAGCAAGAGCTTGGTATTGATTGTCACTGGAGGGACACTTCAAGAACATGGTAAAATACTTACAGGCTTAGAAGAGAGCTTTAAATCGTTACAAGCAAGGCTGCACGAGTTAAAAGTAAGGAAGCGACAGAAAGTGAGGCTGATGTAAGTGACAAGCATAAGGCAAAAGGGAAACACAGGGCGGGTAATCCATTAATGACCAAATATGGAGAGTATCCGACTACTCCCTCAGAGAGAATAAAAGAAAGAGTGTATGGAGGGAAGTAATGATGAGCAAGAACGCTTAGTTGTGACAGGATATGAGCTAGACAGGAAATATGATGTAGATAGAAAGGGGGTGGGAGAATGAAGTTGGCGGCGAGTGAATAGGACGCGTTTCGCTTAGTTTAGCTTAATTTTCCCACCTCATTCTTTCCGAACCGTTTGTTTCATTGCCGTCACTATTTTATATCTACTTATCTTGTGTAGCCATTAAATATTGTCTGATAATAACCTCCAAGTCGGTGAAACAAGGTAAGAAAGCTTCCTCTCCAAAGCCTGAGATGGCGGAGGGACTGGAGAAGCAAGTTAGCCTGGCTATGCTAACTTTGCTACTCGAAGATCATTGTAACACTATTGTGCGGACCATAGACTCGCTCTTACCACCTTGGATTCTAAAATGGATCAGCTACAGCTTGTGGTGACAGACCATGGGCAGAAAATTGCTTCGCTTGAAGTTAACTCTAGTTCGTTGGATGAACGGGTCTGATCTCTTGAGGCGGTCTGATTAGAGCTCAAAGACCATAACGCTAGGCTGCACGCTAAAGCCATTGACTTGGAGTCCCGTAGCAGACGTAACAATATTCGCATTATGGTTGTCCCAGAGTCTTTAGACGTCCCGCTACATTTTTTGCCGAACTTTTGTCTGAAGTGTTTGGCGACATGCTTCCCTCACAGCCAGAGATAGACCGAGCACACAGTTCGCTGGTTAGCAGACCATAACAGAGTGTTATTGTTCGCAAAGGTATTAACTTTGACCCATCAAATGTGATTTCTGATTCTAAAGGTCGCTTCGTGGAGGTTTCCGGGACACTGCAGTTCCTCCCGATGACATTGGCCTACGTGGGATGATTCCGATTTTTTAAATGCATTTCTTCGGAATCTGCCAAACTTAAACACTCACAGTGTTATTATAGGGGTGACTTTAACCTGGTGCAGGATGCCTCCCTGGACAGATCTTCCTCTAAACAATCAGTCCGGTCTAAGTCAGCAAACCGAATCTTAGACTTCTCATCCCACCCATTTCAGACCCTTGGCGAGTGAACCATCCTTTAAATAGAGCACCTTTTCCAGGATAGATCTAATAGATAATAAGCTGATTTCCCAGGTTTCCTCCACCACTATATCACTATCCTATACTTATTTATGATCATGCACCCACATCTATCGACTTATTCCTCCCTATCAACCATCCTGACCAAAGAAATTGGAAATTTATTTTGTATTTGTTAGCAGATGATGATTTTAAAAAATTCATTAACTCCAAAACTGAGCTTTACTTTTTCTTTAATGATTCCCCCGAGATTTGTATCCATCCCCTTTGGGAGGCTTTCAAGGCATGTATGCGTAGTCAAATTATCCCTTGATTGTCTTAGATAACAGGAATTGTATAAGGTAGATTCTGCATATGCGATGACCACTTCTCCCTCCCTGTACAAAAGATGCCTCCGACTCCAATCAGAGTACGATCTCTTAGTGACACATAAGATTGTAACCCAACTGAGACAATCCTAGCTTCGTACCTCTGAGCAGGGGGACAAAGCTGGAAGGTTTATTGCCTATCAGGCTAGATCAATGTTTTCAGATTACTATGCCAACCTAAACACTTCTGAAGGTCAACCTCTCAGTAAGACTGACCATACTATGGCTGCCATTTCTCCAGGTCTCATCAACCCATTTAGACAGACTGGGTTCCCCTATTACCGCCTCAGAGGTACAGGGGGTGATAAAGTCACCGCAGTCTGGCAAATCCCCCTAAGAATTTGTTGCTAGCCTCTTTGCTAGCTCTGGTCTTGATTCATTTCATTCCAGCCTCCTTCCTACCTCAATGTCCATTGCTTCTATTTCACTATTTTTCAAAAGGACAACGATCCCATCAACTGTGCTAGTTACAGGCCAAGATCTTTACTAAATGTAAACTTTAAGATCCTGTGTAAGGTTCTTGCTTCACGACTAAAGCGGGTTACTAAGATATGGCAGGGTTACATGACAGTATGCTTATTGACATTTTAGTCAATATTGAGTGTGGATATGGTCTAGAATTCATCCACCTGTCCTGCTTGGATATTGAGTCTGACCTGCCTAAGCTGCTGAATCCTCCCCTACAATGCTAGTAGGCAGAATACATATCTGGTCTATGCTTCTCCGGTCTTTTCTGGGACTTATTCATCAACCTGTAACGTATCTACTTCAGTACTCTGCAGCTGAGCTCCTTCGGCTGCGTTTTCACCTGTCTGCACCTCTGCCGGCTGCACTATTCCACTCAGATGCAACTTTTCTGCCCTGTCTGCCACAGTGGGTATCGTCCAAGAAGACACATTGAAATCAATTAAATTCATATGGTCTACTTGTCTTTGTGCTCCAACCGGCCAGGTAGTTGACCACAGCGTGCTAGCCTGCCTAGCCCGGTCGGCTAACACTCTTGAAAAGTGTAATAACTCCACTGTCAACTTCAGTCTGCTCAACATTCGCTCACTGATAAGCAAAGGACATCTCATCCAGGGTCTCCTGACAGAGACTTGGCCTCAAACAAATGACTTCTCCCAGCTTAATAAATCCAGTCTCCAGGGTTTGTTTACATCCGTCAACCCTGTGGAACCAGCCAGGGAGGTCTCACGATAATTCATCACAAGAAGTGGAAGTCTCGCCATTTTCTGTTCCTGCCTTCTTTTATTTTCGAATTAACCGTGTGTCAGCTCACTGGACCTACTCCCACCATTATTACGAGCGTTTATCATCCCCCAGAACCTAATAACTACTTTTTAAAGGATTTTGCTGCCTTGTTCACACACATTTTAATATTCATATGGACAATATTAATAACCCTCTTACTCAAGACTTTACATTTTGCCTTGGGAGTTTTCCCTTTCAGAAGTACACTGATGTTCCCACTCACATCTTGGATTCATTTAATGTCTCTCTCCCACTCTCCATCACTAAGCTCCCCCTTTTTATTTCTTTTCGCAATATTAAGGATATTAATTTAGATTCTCTTTCCTCCTGTGTTAACTCTTTCATGGACACACACAATTTAACCACCACTGAAGAGCTGGTCTCGCATTACAACACCAGACTTCATTCAATACTTAAACCAGGTCTGTTTCTTTTGCTCGTTCTGCCCCCCTGGTTTACGCGCGAACTTCAGCCCATGAAAGCCAAAAGACAGGAACTTGAGTGGCTCCCCTGGAAAACTGGATTGGTTGTCCACAAAGATATTTACAAAAACCATATATTACATTACAAGGACTGTATTATTCAAGCCAAATCCAACTACTACACTAGTATAATCTGAGCTAATGAAGGCAACACCAAATCACTATTTTCACTATATAAGAATATCAGTCCCAGACTGAGCCATTTCAATTGTGCTCAACTGCTTTTTGTAAATATCTCATCATTTCTTAATGGAAAAATACAAAAGATCCACTAGCATCTCAGTCCAAAATCCACTCCTGGTATAACCTTTGAATTTTCTCCTCCTGCCCACACACCTTGTCACGAGCTGTGAAGTGTCGGAGGCAAACGCGATGTGCGGGACAACCAGGTTTATTGAAACTAAATAAACAGAACTTAAAGCAGAACTAAACATAACGAAACAACAGGCGGGCAGGATCAAGGACTGGAAACAACAATGAAAGATCCTACCTCACCTGTGTCAAAAACAAACCAAAACCAAATAATGACATGCAACAAAGAAAGCTTCGCACCGCATGAACGCGGGCGAAGCTTATAAAGAGTCCTCACTGATCCGGGACAGGTGTGCACAATCAAGGCACGCCTGCGCAGTCGTCAGTCGTGACACTACCAAATTCGGGGTGTACCAATCCCCTTCTTCTGCAAGGGAGACAACCACAATAAAAATGATAACAACATATAAAACAAGGCAAATTGTGAAAAGCCTTGTTCGAAATATTTGAAGCATAGAAAACTGAAAACATACATTATGAACGAAATAAATATAAAATATAAACCTGAAAACCACAAGGATATTTCCAATCCTATTTCCTCCTCCTCCCAAATGGATCACCCCATCCTGGCATGCCTGAATTTACTGAATTTATTTATGGACACCAAAACCCCGTTTTCACACTTTACAGTCCAATAGCTTATTTTTAACAGAAAGAAGTAAGATTATTTCTATGGCTAAACTGTAGGCTTTACAGCCTCTTAGAACACTTTTTTTTAGAACACGTCCATTAAACGCTGAAAGGTTGCTGGAGCGCCATGAAGCCCAAAAGGCATGACAATGAAGTGAAGGAGGCCCAGGGGAGTGCTCACTGGAATGTTAACATGGCACCTCATAGAAAACAACTCTCTGAGGATCTGAGAAAAAGAATTGTTTTGCTACATAAAGGTGGCCTAGGATAAGAATATAAGAATATTACCAACCATGGCCAAGACCATACAGCCTTCCAGGACAGTTTCCACTCAGAACAGGCCTTGCCACCAAAAACAAAGCTTTGTGTACCAAATATTAAGTTCTGTTTTTCTGTTGTATCGGATACATTTATTCATTATCTTCCACTTAATCCATACAGGTTCACGGGCCAGCCGGTGCCAGCAACTCTGGGCGCAAGGACAGGAACAATCCTAGATGAGGCGATAATTCATCAATTCATTATGCGCACACACACGCGCACACACACACACACACACACACACACACACACACACACACACACACACACACACACACACA
>JAYJMA010036229.1:0-11494 GCA_036873895.1 Parotocinclus cabessadecuia
ATTAATAGATCATTAAGTACTTTAATTAATGCTGTTTCAGTACTATGATGAGGTCTGAATCCTGACTGAAATGTTTCGTAGATACCGTTACTTTGGAGGTAGCTACAGAGCTGCTGATAGACAGCTATGATATGATAACGTTTAGGTCATATTTATGCAAAAGGGGTTCACAAACGTTCGAGCACCACTGTATATGATAATTTTATTTATAACACTGCGCTTTAGTGTTGAGTACATGTAACAGTGATTAGTGTTAAACAGTGTGACATTTTAACTCCCCAAGAGTCTGTATTAGGTCTATAAGTGTGTTAAATGTTCAGACAATAATATATAATAATAATGTGTCGCAGCTAATTTACAAAATATCCAGAACCTCTGATTCTTAAATTTACCAGCTCAGAACAGGTTTGATGCAAAGGATATATGTGTAGAATGTGATGATGAATCTTTATTTGCATTCAAACATCTCACTATAATAATAATAATAATAATAATGCATTAAATTACTGAAATATGAAAGAATAACAAGAAGTATAGAATGCTTAAGACATTTGTGGAAACTCCCATGGAATAATGAATGAATCAAAAAAACTGCCTCTCGCATTTAGATGTATTCATATTTAAGAAATTGTAACAGCACACTTAATTTAATAGAAAATGGAATATACAGTGAGGAAAATAGTATTTATTATTACTATAGGAAAGAAGTATTTCATAATCTGCTGATTTTTACAAGGCCTGGTTTTGGGTCGACAGTAATGCAGTTTGATACAGTGTGCAGAATATCTGAGCACTAACAGACTGACCCCGTACCCCTTTAACCTCTGCAGCAATTCTAGCAGCACTCATACATTCATTTTTAAAAACCAACCTCAGGATATGATACTGAGCATGTGCACTTAACTACTTTGGTTGACTGTGTAACACTAACGAGTCACGTGATACTGGGGAGGGAAAATTGATAATTGGGCACAATTTAGTCATTTTTACATCTGTACTTACATTTTTGCCAGTGATTTAGACATTAATGGCTGTATGTTGAGTTATTTTGAGGGCACAGCAAATTTACACTGTTATACAAGCAGTAGACTCACTTCATTACGTTGTATAAAATGTTCATATATTCAGTGTCCCAAGAAGAGCTAAAATAAAATATTTACAAAATGCGATTGGTGTACTCAATTCTGTGTGATATTATAGGTCAAATAATCTTTTAACAGAATGTCATTCATTAGAACAAAAGTGCACACTACACCCAGATTGATGCGCTTCTTGTTTATTTCCTTTTTAAATGGTTATGTTTTATGCACACATAAGCCAAAAGGAAAAGCATAATAAAGCATAACAAAACAACGCTTTAATTCCTGTATCCATCTATCGAGCCGTCCCAGAATGGAGTTTCTACATCCACTTCTCCTTCCAGATGTTCTTCACCTTCACAGGCTACTCCAGCAAAATCTTCCTGCACTGAAGGACTGAGAGAACTGTGAACCAGTACAATGCACATTTCTAATCTACAATATTGATGATGAAGATTAAGTATATTTAGAAAGGTCTATATGGTATTTTTGTGCAATTGCTATCCATGTATATTAGTTTGGAATGGTGCTAAGTCACTAAACATGATATTGTAATTGAAAGTCACTTTTATTTCCTCTCTCACATCTGTAGTGGACAAAACGAGATGATAATACGGCTCCAATTTGCAGATATTCATGACTCGGCTTCAATTAGCATATGGGATTCTGATTTTCAAATAAAATGGCTCTTAAATCAGCTGTTTAAAGCTGGTATTCCTGCAACATAACAACATATTATAAATATTGTTGGAAGATGAGCTGATTTTAAGGCTTTAAACACGTCTATATGGCTCTACTCCTTAAGGTTGTATTTGAATACTCTTTACTCTTCTGAAAAACAAGAAAATAAAAACGAAATTAGAAATTTGACATGAAACATAAAATTTGCTAATAGTTTTACTAGTAGTCAAATGCTTTTGTTTTCATGTGTATTCAATATTTTGATTATTGACAATGACAATATGACAATATACATCATTGTAACCTTAGTTGAATTTCACCATCTATTTCTCTGTACTTCTCTACATGTTTATTTCTAATGAGTGGGGCAGCACAGTGGCTCAGTGGATAGCACTCACAGCAAGAAGGTCCTAGGTTCAGTCCCAAGGTGGAGCGGTCTACGTCCTTTGTGTGTGGAGTCTGCATGTTCCTTCTCATGTCCACAAGGGTGTGCTTCAGTTTCCTTCCACAGTCCAAAGACTTGCATTAGGTTGTTTGGTTACACTAAATTGGCCTCATCTGAATATGTGTATGCTGTATATATGCCTAGGCTAGATACAACCTTGTGTATAGATGTAACATGTGTGTATTGCTGAAATGCCACTGATGTTGAGAGTGACATGAAACAAATAAGCAATCAATTGTTACTTGTGCTACTTACAGCAAAGTATGACTACAGGTCTCTATATAACTTTGCACACTCCTGGTCTATTTTCCCACTTTCCTGTGACGTCAAGAGAAAAAGAGATAGCAACTACACAATTCATAAATCAGCTTAATGTTTTTCTAGTTGAGAAGAAGTGGATGGGCTCGATATGCACAGCTTACAGAATAGCAGCAGGACTGAAGGAAAGTTCTTAGGCTCTAAAGTACTTGACAGTCAGCTACAGAAAGCAAAAAAAAAGCATCACAAAGCAACAGGTTGATCAATCTGAGTTCATGGGTGTGTAGCCGGGCATGCAAACTTTGAGACAGACAATGTGGACACACATTGACAAACACAGACAACCAACAGACACCTATACACTTACTAGGATAATCTCAAAAATTTTATATTGCATGTTTGTATTATTTGATTATATCACATAATGAAATAGATTTATCTAGCACAGTGTTTCACTGCCATTAGACTAACTGCATTGCAACTGTCTCATGGTTAGCATGTGAAACATATCGTTGGCATCATGAACGCTGGGATAGCGCGGCATTCGGAGGGAAACAGAGGAGGCGGACATAAGTGCAAGCGTGGTTTAATATATACAATGCAACACAGAAAGACAGGGCGTAACGGTATATACAAAAAACACATAAAACAAGGCAAAAATGGGAGAAAGAGCAAGAGGAATCGGGAATGGAACAGAAGGATACGAAAGGTATGGAGCACAGAATCTCGGGAGGAAAAGACAAGAACCGGCAAAACACAAAGACAGAAAGGGGTTTAAATAGGAGTAGAAGAGGGAGTGACGGGAGCACCATCTGTAGGCAGGAGGAGCCTAGGGAGAAGGCAGCCAGGAGAGATAGCCGAGAAGCAATCTCAACCTGACAGTTGGTTACCTGTTTTTTGCATGGCCATAGCATATTTAGCTCTCATTCCAGTAATGCTTTCAAATGCATAATTGACACTAATATTTATTATTATGGAACCAAAGGATTTGAATAAATGTTAGCGACAGATGCTAGGTGATTAGCCAGAACAGTTTGTAATTGAAACATCTTTAGTAGGGGAGACCGAACAAAATGAAATGTGACACAATGGGCAGAATGAGTAGTATTAATGTGCTAGTCCTGTAGCTGGACCCCAAAAGAAGAGTGACAGTCAAGTCTGTTGGATCACTCTGTTGGATCACCAGTGGGTGATGAAGGGGTACAGTAGCCCTGTAGAGTGGCACAGCATGCACACGGTAACAGTACAGTAACAAACACTCAGATTATAGATAAGCTTCAGGTTTTATCTTTATGTACAGTATATGTAGTATTTATCCCAAAATTTGTGTCTTAGCTTCATCATCTCGATCAGGGCTGCATCAGTGCAATGCAATGGGCTCTGGTGCAAATCAATGCACTTACAGAAACTGTTTCTCCAGTCAGGTGGAGTTCAGTATGAAGAGTAGGAGGATGACGATCTTCTCTTTAACAGCTTTGAGAGCCATCTAGTGGTAAAATAGTTACTGCTTCAGATTAATTGCTTAAATAATTTGGTCTGTTTGTGTGTGTGTGTGTGTGTGTGTGTGTGTTTCAACGTCTTTTGTTTTGGTCTCGTTACAGTAATCTGGCAAACCATGATGATGCACAGAAACCATCATAGAACCTGCTGATTGCTAATTGAAGCTCACTGACTGTACTAAACCAGAATGCACATACACACACAAACACACATACACACTTCGGAAGCAAGTTGGAAATAAATGGTACTTCTAACACCTCAGTTGGCAGCTGTCATCCATAATCGTAACATTAACACGAATTGTGCTAATTCCTGACTTTCCAAGTGGCTTCAAGCTGTAGTCCAGAGGCCCTATGGTCTTATCTGAGTCTCTCTACAGGCCTTTATGTACAAGGCCTCTCCCATAGCTGGCATGCTGATTGACTGATTGTCACAAGAGCTCAATACTGAAGCCAACAGAATGAGAAATGAATAGGATAATACTTAGACCCCTTACGCCTTAGGTCACCTTTATGTCCACTAAAAAAACCAGTGCATCACACAAAATGATGTACTTTATGCTTTTAAGTGAATAGGCCTAGGTATTACACTTAAGTGTTCTTAATATAACCAACTTTCTAGTTGGCTAAGCATGGTCAGTGACTGCTAGTAAGACAGCTATCCAGCTAGTTAAGCACATGCTACTTTACCATCATGTTAGCTGGAAGAACTATCCAGCACATCAGAAGAGCAGATACAGCTGCAGATTAACAGTAAAATGATACTAGCTAGGATTTCTGCTGTTGCACCAGGTTTTAATACATAAAAATATTTTAGAACAAGTAGATTTTCTATAACATCACCTGGGGCAGCATGGTGGATCAGTCAGTAGCACTGTGGCCTCACCCTGTCGATCGCAGGGTGAAGCAACTTGGATCCTGTCTATGTGAAGTTTGCATATCCTTTAAATGCCCTGGTGGGTTTACTTCAGGTTCTCTGGTTTTCTTTAAACACTTCAAAGACATGAATTAGGTTAACTGATTCTGATAAATGTGTCAGCAACCAAATTATATATGACTAGGCTTAAAATAACCTTGAATGCCTTATGTAACCTTGTGTCTGTCATTTAATGGCGTTTGATGGCAAAAAAAATAAAAATAAACAAACTCCAATGTTAACCTGAGTAAAGTGACTTCTATAAATGGTGGACAAAGTATGTATTTCAGCTAAAGTAAAGATACTAAAATTAAAATATTACCCCTATAATATAAGAAACCCTCCTGTTAAAGCTTGAACAAAACTACAAAAGTATTTCCCTTCAGACATACTTAAAACTATCAAAAGGCCAAAGATTTATTGTAGTTCTAATAGTTAATAATCGTTTTTTATAAGTAGACACTTGCTTAATCAACTAATTATACAGTATCTCGCAAAAGTGAGTACACCCCTCACATTTTTGTAACGTTTTTATTTTATCTTTTCATAGGACAAAATTGTAGAAACGACACTTTTATAGAATGTAATGTAGTGAGTCTACAGCTTGAATTACAGTGTACATTTTCTGTGCCCTCAAAATAACTCAACACACAGCCATTAATGTCTAAATTGCTGAGAACAAAAGTGAGTAGAAAAGGTTCAAATGGCCAAATTGTGCCCAAAGTGTCAATGTTTTTGTGTGGCCATCATTATTTTCCAGCACTGTTTTAACACTCTTGGTCATGGAGTTTACTAGAGCTTCACAGACTGACATTGGAATTCTCTTCCACTCCTCCATGATAACATCATCTTCCATTTGAGAGTCCCCCACATATGCTCAGTTGGTTTAGGCCTGGAGTCATTACCTTTACCCTCGGTGGTAATCTTGGAGGTCTATTTGTGGTCATTACTATGTTGGAATGCTGCCCTGTGGTGCAGTTTATAAAAGCAGTGGATCATGCTCTTCTTGAGTATGCCACATTACATGTTAACATTTATGGCTCCCAAAATGAACTGTAGCTCCCCACAGCCGACAGCACTTATGCAACCCCAAACCATGGCAATTCCACTACCATGCTTGACTGTAGGTGGGACATACTTGTCTTTCTACTCCTCACTTGGTTAGTATACATGCTTGACACCATCTGAACCAAATATGTTTATCTTTGTCTCGTCAGACCACAGGACATGATCTGGATATGATACTGAGCATCAGTATCTCTTTGGTCGATAATGACAAGACCTGTTCTGTTAAAACACTGTATGGTCTTGGCCAGCATGCTGCAGCTCACTTTCAGAGTGCTGGCAATCTTTAAGCTTGGGCTATTAGAAAGTTCTTTGCCATGAGGTGCCATGTTAAACGTTTAGTGATGTAAAAGGGCTCTGAAATAGACTTCCATTTTCTAGTAGCACTACCTTTATTTCAAGTGCTGTGCTGTAATTACTTAAAATGAATATTTCTATATGCAAGAAAAGTTACATTTTGAAATACATGTTTTTGATTCATTAATTTATTCCATGAGTATCTTAAGTATACAGTCAGTGAAAATAAATGTTACGCATTCTATACTCCTTGTTATTCTTTTATATTTACATACATTTATATACAAGCTAATATTGCAAATATCATTATAATAGTGAGATATCTGAATGCAAATGAAAATGTATCTTCTAGTTTCACAGTTTCAAAATCTTTGGGTCCTTTGGGCACATGCTCAATGCTATCTCACAGCAACAGTCTATTTTAACAGCTTCTGCCAGCACCACTTAGATAGCGTGGAATATTGGATGCTGGCAAAGTAATAGATTATTAAATAAGTAAAGTTAAGGAGTGAATATAAAACCTATATGGGCAAAATGAGTTGGATGATTCTTTCTGTAAAAGACAAAGAGAAAGTCAGTGATACCATCCCGGGGCTCTGAGAGAGATAAGCTAACACCTGTGACGCACAAACATTGAGAAACTAAAACGTGGCAATATTACTCTGTATTCATAGACCAAATTGTTGTGCTAAAAGCTGAGCTAGTAGACACTTATCATCCAGAAGTTGCAGGTGTTTTGGAAACTAAGCAAAAATATTGTGAATCAGAGGGTCTAGCTAACTCTGGGCATGATACTGTGATTCTATGCCCGTAACCATGGAAAAGTGAATTAATTCTGTACCGAAGGTGTGTAAAAATAGTAAACGTATGACACCTGTTGGTCACATATAATTTGTGTTCAAGATAATATGAATTAAATGTATTGGCTAAGCATTAAGCATTCTCATAAGGGATGCGCTTAGATTTTATCAGAGGTCCTTAAAACAGGGCCTCCGAGTCCAGAAGGTTTGGATTTTGACCTCCTCTATCTTTTCAGGACGAGGAATTTCCTCATATGTTTGGTTTATTCATGAATGTAACCAAATAAATATTCATTTCTTCTCAGATTTTTGGACTCTTGGTCTTGATCACTGGGTGAAAATGATTCTGTCAGCTTTGCAAACCCCACGACAATAGCAATGGAGCTTGACAATATCTAAACACTGCAATCTTGGCAACACAAAAGACCTGCAGCCTTGGGCCAATGGCTATCAATTGTCAATATGGCTATCAATTATATACCTGGCCGATAACATCGTGTATCATGCCTACAACAGTGCGTGAAGTTAGTAAACGATAAAACGTCTTTGCCAAACCTTCAAAAGACGTCCACAGAGAAGCCAGAATGAAAATATTTGCGACGTCTTTCTAAAACGTCATTTAGATGTTTTATACTGTTCAAATTGTGTCAACAACATCAAAGAATGTAAAGTTGATAGAGTCCAGAATCACCATTTTTTAACATATATAAAAAGCCCCATACAATAAACAATAAAATATAAATAAGATAAATAATATTATTTATAATAATAATAATAATAATAATAATAAAATTAACAATATTATTTAATTTGTATCATTGTGTCACAGGAATGTCAGATATAAACAGACAAATGATGAAATATTTAGAACCTTTGATCTTAAAATGTAGGCTAGCAGCCCAGAACAGGTTTAATGTAAAGGCTGTATGTGTAGATTATATGTAAATATAAATCATTGTTTACATTCAAACTTGTCACTATAACAATGATAATGTTTTGTATTAATTACATTTGAAAGAATAATAAAGATTATAGAATACTTGAGACAGATTTTTAAAGATAGTAGAGCTTTTAGTGACAGTAAACCCCTGAAATAATAAATAATAAATAAAAAATATAAAAATAAATCTATATTCATATTTAATAGACTACAGCATAGAACTTGATTTGATTGAAAAAGGAAAATTGCAGAACCACATTACAACATCTCCTTACTAAAAAGCCAATTAACATGTAAGCTAATAAACCAGTTTCTATTAAAATCAAAATCCCATGCTTATTGAAGCCGAGTCATGGATGTCTGCAGATCGGTGCCGTCTTCCTGCCACGCTTTGTATATTACAGATCTGAGAGAGGAAAGTGGCTATCAATGTCACTGTGACTGGCATACAATAGTATTAAACCAATACAACTGTATGAAGCTTTATTATTTTTTTATTTTAATTAAATATTAAATTATTTTTTCATCTTCTTTATCAGTAATAGAATGTGCTCTGTACTCACTGGTGCACAGTTGT
The DNA here is from genome assembly GCA_036873895.1 of Parotocinclus cabessadecuia. NCBI lineage: Eukaryota > Metazoa > Chordata > Actinopteri > Siluriformes > Loricariidae > Parotocinclus > Parotocinclus cabessadecuia. The sequence goes on from JAYJMA010036229.1 coordinate 8,558, forward strand.
TTCCATTCTTCAGGCACAGGTGGACCTGGCAGTGCAGGAAGATTTTGCTGGAGTAGCCAGTGAAGGTGAACATATGGAAGGAGAACTGACCGGACGTAGAGACTCCATTCTGCAGAATCGTCACTGTGTTGTCGTTAGGGTTGGGACACCTGGATCGAATTATACAAGAGTTAAAACTTTGTAACCAGGAGTAGGGAATGATAAGTGTTACAATATAGGAGGGAGGACCCAAGGATGCGGGAATAAAGGAAGCCCACGACGTATAATAAAAATGGGGAAATAACTGAAAAGGCAGAGCAAAAGGCAAACTACAAACTACAAAACAAAAAAAGGGGGAAATTAACGCAGCTGCGATGCGTCCCAAATGGGAATGGCACCCACAGCTGACGCGAACGCGAATCGGTAACAATGTGCGCTGATACGGCAGAGGGCAGACATGCAGTGAACACGAGAAAGCGCTGATTTGAGACGTTTCCGAAATGTCAGGGGGTGACCCATGCGTGAGTGCGAGATCTCCTAACATAAAGCTTCAAAATTATGTTTAGTCTCATAGTTTATACATGTTATATAGCATTAAATCGGTAATGATTTATTTTATCATGTAATTAAAACTTTACAGAAATTGTCAGATACTGTCAATCACAATCACATATTCTGGTTACACTGGCTGCTCTGTACTGATTTAACATAATTTTTACAACAGGTCCACTGTTCATGCCAAAGATTACAATTGTAAAAGAAAGCTTTTGGAACTTAAAGCAAAGAACTTTGGGTCTTCTGACTCCTGATCATATAAGTGAAGAAACCACTGAAAGTTGGAGATTGCCAACAATATGGACAAATAATTAAAGATTAAGTGTTAAGTGGGATTATGATGTCATCTTTTTCCCAAACGACATACTAATTTACATCACACAGAGTATCTGTATGGACAACACTTTTAATCATGGCTCGTATGATAAATTTTCTTACTCGTTAGTGATCAGGTCCCAGCGAATGTTATAGTAAATGTCGTCAACAGGGGTAGCCCAGCAGCTGTCCAATACGGTGACAATCTGTTGATTGTCAAATCTGTCCACTTTCACCTCTATATAGAGTGACTGGTTCACCTGCAGTGTCACATTGCCTGCCAATGAAGACTGGAAACCAGAATCTGAATAAGGAACCATGTGGATGGTATAGCTGCCTTCAGTAGAGAGTTCCCTGCTGACCACACTGTGGATAGAAATACAGATCGTATGGTCTTTAATCTTTGGTAAACGTCTTAGTTCTTTAGTTCATATAAAGCTGGAGGCAGGTACAAGATAGTGACCTTCCTGTAGCTACAATGGACATGGGCATGGAGATATTTTGAATGAGAGGATAAACGCAGGAGAAGGAAATGTTCAGCCCTCCAGATCGGCTGATCAAATCCACTGGCATGGAAACTGAACCAACTGTGTTCTCGTAGATGAAGTGTGTGCTGTTACTCTAAGAAACACAGAGAAAATTGCATGAGAGAATAACACATTTCAAATAAAGAGCAACCATGCAAAAGACAACAGTAAATCTGTATTAGAGTGGTGTGTTTATACTCATAATAATAATAGCAATGGTAATAATTCAGTACAGGTGCTGCAACACTCATGGTGGCACATTTTTTTGCTAACTACATGGAATTAATATTAAAAATACACAACACATAAACATAAACATTTGAAGACATCACTTCTAATTATTGATCTAATTTTGCTGAATTTATTATAGTAAACAGAATGGGCTGTACTGATACCCCAGTGATTCTCAATCTGACACATTTATATGTTTCTGTTTTTAACACAGAACCTTGAAATTGCACTGGAATGCCAAAAGCCAGGGCTTCATTAGAAGCTATTTTATAACCTCCCATCCATTTTTACAAACTAGTGGTAAAACCTTTAGGAGAACAATTACTATTGTAGCAGCAAAAGTGAAGTGGAACACTCGTAAAATAACACCAGCATTTTCATCACATTTGGTTTGTACAACAGCAAGTACAGAGCAATTTGCTAAGTCTTTATGACTTATATTGGAACAACAACAAACAGAAAAGCTGCATGGCTTAAAACATAGATAGTCTTTTCTTCATAGGGATTCTCCAGTAACGCACCCTAACCTCCATTTATCCTGGGACCTAATACCACTGTATCTGCAGAGCCATGAAAATGGCCCTTCGAATATTTTCTAATAAATCATGACATGCTGAAAGACAACCAAAGCTTTGCAATGGCAGTCTTTCACGTCGATAAACCTACTACGCTGATAAACTTTTACGTTGGTAATTCCCGTGCACGTCAATGCTAATTTGCCTAAATATTTAGCATGACCGAAAATATTTAGATTTAACATTTACATTTATATTAAATATTTAGCTCCTAAAATAAATATACATTTAAATATACACTGCTCAATAAAATAGAGGAAACACTTAGACACATTTAGATTAAATTTTTATATCATACATATATATTAAATATTTTAGCATTACATTTAACATTTATATTTAGATTAAATATTTATTTAGATTATATATTTTATTTATATTTATCATTGATAAATTATCATTTTTCAGATGATAATTTGTATGTTAAGAGTTTAAATGTATCGTTTAAATTTACAATCGGCAGTGCTAAATGTTGAAAAAAATGTTAGTGTTAACGCTAAATTTGACGAAAATGCTGGTGTTATTTTACGAGTGTTGCGCTTTATAAACGGTGCCCCATATACAGTGTCTATAAAATTCATGATTGTTTGTTTTACCTGCAGGATGGTTCCACACATGTGTTCGTTATTAAATTTAAAGACCAGCCGGTCATTCTCAAACGTTCCTGTGCAGTTTGGATCATTGAGATGCAGATTTTCTGGAGCATAGCCAGCACTGAAGAGCTGACAGCGGGACAGAGACAATGATCCTGTACT
>JAYJMA010036250.1:0-11494 GCA_036873895.1 Parotocinclus cabessadecuia
TGGAAAAGGTTACAAAACCATCTCTAAAGAGTCTGGACTCTACCAGTCCACAGTCGGACAGATTGTGTACAAATGGAGGAAATTCATGAGCACTGTTACACTCCACAGGAGTGGTCGACCAACAAAGATCACTCCAACACCAAGGCATGTAATAATCGACAAGGTCATAAAGGACCCCAGTGTAACTTCTAAGCAACTGAAGGCCTCTCTCACATTGGCTGATGTTAATGTTTATGAGTCCACCATCAGGAGAACACTGAACAAAAATGGTGTGCATGGCAGAGATGCTAGGAAAAAGCCACCGCTCTGCAAAAAGAACATTGCTGCAGTTTGCTAAAGATCATGTCGACAAGCCAGAAGGCTATCAGAAGAATGTTTTGTAAATGGATAAGTCCGAAATATAACTTTTTGGTTTAAATAAAAAGTGTTATGTTTGGAGATGTTTGGAAAACACTGCATTCCTGCATACAAACCTTATCCCATCTGTGAAACATGGTGGTGCTAGAATCATGGTTTGGGCCTGTTTTGTTGCATCTAGGCCAGGATGGCATGCCATCATTGATGGAACAATGAATTCTGAATTATATCAGAGAATTCTAAAGGAAAATGTCAAGACATCTGCCCATGAACTGAATATCAAGAGAAGGTGGGTCATGCAGCAAGATGACGACCCTAAGCACCCAGGTCGTTTTACCAAAGAATGGTTAAAGAAGAATAAAGTTTTTTTTATCATGTTTTGGAATGGCCAAGTCCAAGTCCTGACCTTAATCCCATAGAATGTTGTGTACAAGTGAAGCGAGCAGTTATTGTGTCTTGGTCCTCCCAAGGTTTCTTCCTTCTATATTCAGGGAGTTTTTCATTTCCACTGTCGCCCTAGGCTTGCTCAAATCGGGTTTGGCCTTTGAAGATAATAGAATATTGTAACGCTGCTTTGAGACAATGCTCCATTGTAAACCTAATTTGACCTACTTCCTGACTGTGAGGTATTGACCTCATAGAAGATGACTAATTAGGATATTTAACCATATGTTTAGATTTTGATTTTATACCATCATATTGTTCACTAATCAATTAATAAAAATATAATTTGTGCTATTTACATAGTTTCTTAGCATTATGAAGGTGATATTGAAAAATAGAGTGGAAAAGAAAACATCAGAGTTGTTTATATACTGAGTTCAGATTTGTACTGACGGGGAACTACTACTCAAGAGTTTGCATGCCCCGACTTATCCAGTAGTGTTTTGGTTGCCCCAGTCTCTTATCAAGGTTTGTACAGAAATAACCTATTTATCAGACAAACAATAAAAAGGCTGTTTATTAAATTTAGTTTCAATTCTCTAGAGAACTGTTACGTATATAATGTATTGTAGATAATGGCATGCAAGTACACTGAAATAAAAATTATGGGTAAGTGAAAAAATGCCCATTATGAAAACGTACTAGAACAATAAAAATGTGCTAAAACACATAAGAATCCTTAACAATTTTTTTTTTGCATGGGACAAAATCGTTGTTAACCACTGTAATTAACCCATTAATTGCCTTGTAATAATCATCAATTCTCAAAAAGCTACACAATCTTGGAAGACATCCAAAAGGGCAAAGCACACAATTATGGTTGATTATTGTACATTCCTCACATATTTATTGTGGCCACATTAATAATCATATGTTATGTGCAGGAGTTGTCAGTTGCTGCTTTCTAAAATAAAGCTAAGATGGAGAAACCTGTTTAGATGGAACTTTGGTATAATGTACAGTTGTGCCCAAAAGTTTTGAGAGTGACACCAATTTTATTTTCTTTCTAGTTTGCTACATCATTTTTAATGGTGGCAATTTGTATTAACACTAGATTGTGAAGAGTAATTAGATGAATTCCCTGGCATGACAATGACCTTACCACAAAAATTACTGCATTCCAGCCCCACAAAATGGTCTGCTAACATCATTTAAGTGACGACCTCAGTGCAGGAGAAATGGTTAATGAGGACAAGACAGATTAAATCACTCTGTCATAATTCGCACAGGACAGCTACAAAATCAAAGAACAAGAAATCAACCAATAGAGGCAAGCTCAAATGAGCAAAGTCAAGTGAGACAGAGGCATGCCGAATATTGGTAACTGACCTGGCCCTGGCCAAGACATATAAGGGATCTTTGCGAAGAGGGACAGAATCCAAGGTGAACCAGATTTAGAACGTCCAACCCTGTAAGGATAGGTTTGGCCAAGTAACCTTCAACTAAAGGACCACCCAATGAATGGAGAAGAAGGGAAAAAGACAGTGACCATCCAATGCGAAGGCGCCAACAGCTATGGAAGAGCTGGAGGAGGGCAACGCTGGCAGAGAAAGAGGGTTTAAAAGCCTTATGGGAGGAGGTCAGGAAAAGACTATACAAGCTTTGCAGAGCTGAACGTATTCGCAAGCACAGCAAATGGAAACAAAAAGAACGCGCCAGCTTCTTCAAACCCCTTTAAGCATGCCAGACAGCTGCTGTAGGAGAAGAAGAGTGGGAAGCTGGAAATCACCAGGGAGCAACTGGAACACCAGTACTGCAATCCATTAATTAACGTCCCATAAGGAACACCAGGGCACATGCCCAAGTACCTTCAACTGCTGCGTTCGACATTATGCTCCCTCCAATCTCAGTGAAGTCAGGCAAGTCGAATAGAAGGGAATGTCTTTGTCAGTAGCAGGCCCCGTTTGAATCCTGTACAAACTCTGTAAGAACTGCCCCAAGGTGCTATGGTACCTCATGAGAATTCATTGGAAAAAGCAACTTATACCATTTAAGTGGCAAAGAGCTGTAGCAAAAGTCAAATTTCTGACAGCCCAGAGGGGGAACACCCAAACCGAGGTTAGCAAAGCGATCAGTCACCTGCAACATCACAAAATTGTTGGCAAAGTCCAGGCAGGAAAAGCAGGGCTAGGGTGGGAAGAAGCACAACGGTTCTGGTCCAAGGCCAAAAAGTGGAAGGAGATAGTGGTGGATGAATTCACACTCACACATCATCAGGCCAAGAGTGACACCTAGGCCATTCTCCCCCAATCTGTGCTCCTCATTGAGCTCACAATACGAGCAGAGGAGAGAATGGAGATTGCCTGTGAACACAAAAAGGCCAAATGCTCAGAGCTGGCTGCTGAGTGCTGGGAAACTGGGTGGAATCCAGTGGAGGCTGGATGCTGAGGCTATATGGGGCTGTCAACCACATGCGTTTTGACACCAAGCAGCTGCAGCAGACAGCAGGAAGAGGACCCTGTCACTGCGCCGTCACCAGGACACATTCCTGGTTTAAAGGAGAAAAAATTTAATAAACGGTGGTCCATGGTTGGAGGAGGTGCAATGCCCAGCAAGTGTTCCATCTTCCTGCACAGTTAACTGTGGTGGCTTAGCAGTTAAGGTACAGGACTATGAAACAAAAGATATAGTGTTTAAGCCCCAGCACTTGCGAGCTGTTTAATTTTTGACCAAGATGTTAATAACCTGCAGCTGAATCGAAAACAGATTCAAATTACAAAAAAAAAAAAAAATCACTATAAGAGCAGAAGCCTCATTGTTACATACACTGTTTGTTCCTGCTTATGTGCTGAATGAAGGAATGAAGGAACCACTGGTCACACGGCACAAGCCACACATAAGCCAAATGCAGGAACACACCCATTTATAGTCTTATGCAAATGTTTATTTTAAATGGAAATGAGTGAACAAAAACTCTAGATGTAGATGTACAGCTAGAACATGACACATTTTTTTCAAATTTAAATGAAACCAAGTTTGATAGCCTTTCCACACAGCTCAGTGTATTTGTAAGATCCTAGCATTTAAATTAAATAGTTTGCCTTAATCAAAGTCAAAGGGGAGAGATGCAAAGAACTTAATCAAGTCTGTGTTCCTTCAAGCCTCTCGGGGTGTTGTGCTTACATGCAACAAATATGGGCTCCTACACAGTGAGTGCTTCACTGCAGAGCAACACATGATCTGGGGAGCCTAGTAGTGATACGAGGGACGGTAAGAGACCGGCGATATGTCATATGTGATACGTAATGGTAGTGAAATGTAACTCTTTCAGCAGGACAATGCAACCTGTCACACCATGAAATCTCTTCAGGTCTGGTTTGAGGAACAACATAAAAATGGCTTGAATTTGTGTCTTTCACTGTCAGTACATTTGTTGATCTATAGATTACCGGTTTAGAAAAATGTCAAAGATCTACTAAACATTCTGAGTGGCAAATGAATTCATTATTAATGAACATTACAACAATATCAAACCTTCAATGTTCTGAAGGGTACAGTTTTTCATTATTAAACAATGAACATTATAATATTATCAAACCTTTTTAACCAAAGTCAAATTAATGTGTATATATGTTTGAAAGCTACAATTTGAATGCATGTGTGAATGTTTCACTGAGCAACACATGATTTTATTTTACCACAAATAATTTCATATAAAAAGCCACAACAAAAAATACCCTGTGTGAATCCTGTATGTAAATGTGGCATTTGTGTAAGTCATGTGATACTTACCTAAGCCTTTCTGACCTGGATTTTTGGCAAAGTTGAAGGTAAACTGGTAAAAGTCCTTAAATTTTCCTGAGTCTTTAAGCTCCTGCTCTAATCTGGGTAAGATGGCCTTCAGTTTCTCAGGATTGTCACAGCTAAGAAAAACACAGTCACATACACAAGTACAACTGTAACTACTCATGCTATATTAGGAACATTGCAATGGAGATGATTTATTAAAATGTAAAAACAGGCATTAAACAGATTATTATGAAGCACATTCCATTGTTTTACCATAATATGCTTCATAATATTTTGGTGCTGCCAAAATTAAGACAATGGTTACTGCTAACCCCAGTTCAGACATGCCATCTAGGAACTCTTTCCGGGTAAATTCACACTGCGTAGCTGCCCGGAACTTCCAAGCCACCACTAGGACACTCATGCTGGCCGGATCCAGAGTGAGGTCATCACAGAACTGCTGAATCCCATCAATTCCAATTTTATTCTCATCTTGAGGGTCTGTGGGAGAGATTATGAACATCACGTAGACTGGCTGTCAAAAACAATTACTATATTATACAAAATGCAAGAATTATATACATAAAATGTACAATGCACATATATAGTCTAAAACGGCAACGATGTTCACTGGTTTAGTATTTTATGGGTAATGATATACCTTTGATCCTCATGCCATCCTGACACATGGTTTTTAACTATCTAAAGGAAATGTTCACTTACAAACACGTCTGCAGAAAATGCAGATACAATACGATGCCAATCTCATTTGCTTTACCATGCTGTGTTTTGACTTGAATTTCACTGAATATACTTTGGACATATGCTTGTGACAGCTGTGCAGATAAGATGATAAAGAGTGTTAAATTAAATGTTAATAAGTAAGCAATTAATTAAATTATTATTAAGTTGCTCTCAACAACAACATCATGGTAGGGATGCAACAAGATGGTGGAAACACTCATTGGAGATTCTGCTCTATGTTGGCATGACTGCATTCCATCACACAATTTTTCAGGTGCACTTTTATGCTGCGTATATTCCTTTCTATCACAACCCAATGCACTCTATTCAGATCTGGTGACTGGGAAAGCCACTGCAGAACAGTGAACTCATTGTCATATTCAGGAAGACAGTCTGAGATCATTTTTGCTTTGTACCATTATCACATTACATTGCATAACATTACAATGCTAGATAGAGGCATTTCAAGATTTGGTCATGAAGAGGTGCTCATGGCCAGCAGCAATACTCAAATGGGCTGGGGTACGGAATGGCTGATTAGTATTAACGCGTCTAAAGTGTATCAAAAAAACATTCCCCACAGCAGTACAACACTTTCACAAGCTTGGACTGTTGACACAAGGAAGGTTTGGTACATTGGTTTATGCTACTGGTGTCTATTGGTGATTCTGATACTACCACCAGTGTGCATAAGCAGAACTTTACATTTAACATTTACGGCATTCAGCAGACACCCTTATCCAGAGCAACTTACAATTCACACAGTCTTACAATCCAAGCAATTGTGGGTTAAGGGTCTTGCTCAGGGACCCAACTGTGGTAGCAGAGGTGGGATTTGAACCCAGGACCTTTTAGTCCATAGTCCAGTACCTTAACCACTAGGTCACTAGTCCTGAAATGGACATTCATCAGAACAGGGTACATTTTTTTTTTATTTCAGCTGTCCAATTTCATTTAGACTATGTCCACTGCTCCATCAACTAATTGATTTTGTGTGATAAAAGTGAAAGCCGGTGTTGTTTTCTACTGTTCTAGCACATCCACCTCAAGGATTGACATAGTGTACATTCTGAGATGTTTTTGTTGCTCACCACAATTGCATAGAGTGGTTATTTGTTGACTTTTTGAAAAGGCATTTTGGCTGCTGCTTCCCTGCTTGGATTTTTCTTTTGTGCACTATTCTGAGTAAATTCTAGTTTTGAACGTTATATGTCAAACTACCCGGAGATCAGCTGATACCAAAAATAATGCCACATTCTAAAGATCGCTTTTTCCCTATTTTGATGGTTGCTGTGAACATCACCTAAAGCTGCTGACCAGGATGTACAGGTATTCCTAATACAGTTTAATACAAGATAAGACTCATAGTGAGATTATTAAAACATTATCAGTATCACGAATGCCGGCGAGAAGGCTGAATGAAGGCACCAGAAGTGGACATAAATGCAAGTGTGTTTAATATGTACAATGCCGGGTGAGGTGAAATATAACTACATACAGTGCTAAACAGATGCAGACAAGAAAGCAAACACATAGAATTAAACACAAAGGGGGAGAAACCAGGCCCAACGGGCAAAGAGAGAGGAATCAGTAAAGGACAAGAAAAGGAGCACGGAAACTCTGGGGAAAAGACCGGCAACAGTCGAATAAGAGGTTGAACAGGGCACCACCCGCAGTATGGGAGGGGAGGTGCCCAGAGAGAAGGCCTCCAGGCCAGATTGCCAGGAAGCAATCTCATCCTGACAATCAGAGATACAATAATCTATTTATGCAGCACTTTTAACAATGAGTTTTGCCAACTCAAATGGGCAATCCAGTTGCTGAGAAACATTAAGAGATCATAAGGAAGATACTTTAGCGATACCAGGGGAAAAACGGGGAAACCATCCTAATAAAAAGCTGTGTAAATGCATCAAGACTCTTCTCCATACTAGCACCCAGAAGGTGGAATGAACTTCCACTGGATGTCCACATGGTCCCTTGCTGTCTAAAATCTCGCTTCTTCACTTAGCGCTTAAGTGAAGACTGAAAATAAGACTGAATAAACACACAATGTTTGTAAATGTTAGCGGAGATTTGTGTCTAAAATGGGTTTGGTTGAGACAGTTATTGTTTATAGCAGTCGATTACTATGTGCTGCTTAAAAGCACTGTTTGAAGCAATACCAAGTCATTAAAATAGAGAATAGAATTAGAATAGATTGTCCATATTAATTAGTCCAATATAAAACTTCCTTGGAAATTTTATTATGAATGACTCCATAAATATTACAATATTTTATTTATCCAGATTTTATGCGTAAATATTCTAAATGAACAATCACATTCACTTAGCTGGCATAGGTGTAAGCTATGATCCAGGAATGAAGAGCTGCCAGGCTTATTTCAGCCTTTCAAATATCAAGACTGTAAAAAAAAGTGATAACCATTGCAGTCCTTGCATTAATTTACCTTTATACCGGTTGTAGAGCTGTTCCAGCTTTTTCCGATCTACTGTGGTTTTCATGGATTCCTTATAATAGAGGTCTGGATTCTGAAAATAGTTGTCTGTTGCCACCTCTAGTTTCCATTCATTGTGTGTGAGGCAGTAGACAGCAGTCTTCTCGCCAGCTTGAGTGAAGGACATAAACTGTCGAACCTTGTCTTTCTGTGATGACTTCAGTTTATGCTGCAAAACAAAAAACATTTGCAAAACAAACACTATGACTATCACGAGAACGAACACAATCCTTACTGATCTCAAATCAGCAGCAAAAGTGCGTCATGCTTTCATACTGTATTTGAAATAATAGCAGTAACTAAATGAAACTAAACCATGAAGAGCAATTTAGAGTCTTCCAATCATCCAACAGTTTTAATAATCCCTAGACAACAGCCAACAAAAAGTTCCAGTTGTAGCCTTGCTTGTTTTATTTTGAATGCTATGCCATGACCATGTACCTTATCACTAGGTAGAAAGATACAGTTCACTAAAGATACTGTACTTCCTTCATACTGGACTGTTTTGGTATTGCTAAATGATATTTAATAAGCAATTCAACGTCTGTCACGTTCTAGCTGCAGCATCCAAAGTTCAAAAGCAAGGGACACCTGAAGATCATCCTAATGGGACAATCAAACCACTTCAACTAACTCTTTTAGATTTGAAATCAGTGAGATCAGTGGCTCTGCTGACGAGGATCTCCTCACCATGTCACTTGATATTTAACCCTTTGCAGTTCTCAACAAGAAAAAAAACGCAATGGAACATATCTACCAACCACCTGAGCAGTACGTCAAAGGGTCCAAGTAAGCTCAGTAAACCTGCATGCAAATATTAAAAAGCTTTTGGGAAGGGCAGTTTTTCCATCATTACACAATATTACGTTTTATTTCATGAATACACCAAAACTGTTCCACTGGGTCATAAACTATTATTTTGCATTTACAGGAAGTCGGAATGCATTTGTTGGCATATATGAGAGATGACAGTACACATGCTCAAATACACAGCAATGTGTAAAACAACTGCACTCAATCATTAATGAAAATGTATTAGTGGACTTATCCATCCATCAGCTAGTAGCCAAATTACACATTTTCCTCCAGTCATTTACTCTGTCTCTATTTGAATACGTGTTCAACCAGCTATAGTCAGAGCTACAACGATTGCCATCCTTCATAGCATTGGCTAAAGCTGTTTCAAAAAGTCATTGGTAATAAGTAGTTTCATCCCAACAGTATAGACTGCTGATGAAATTCTAACTTACAAATGCTTCTATTATACCCATTACCCTTGACTACACTTCTAAGTAGCTTTACATTGGAAGTAAGGCTTTCTGTTATTCTCTCAGTTCATGCAGATGACGGACTGGGTTATGAAGGTTCAATAAATCCATTAAAGAGCTTCCTTAATAACCAGTAGCTGTTCTAACTTAAAAAGCTATATATGATCACCCAGCTGACATGCAAACAGACTGACAGCTCACCTCATCATGCATGATCACCTTTAACACGCATTTTAGCTCCTAGTGATCCAGGAGAAGCATTGAAAAGAAAAAAAAGAGACAAAATGAGTAAATCCTGCTCTAACACCACTTTCAGTGTAAGAGAAAACAAGCAGAGCTCAGGAGAATTCACTCAGGCTATCGTTGACGACCCGCCCTGCTTTGCTGTCACCAGTCCCACTTGACCTAGTCACCAAGTTATGCGTGATCCCAAACCGAGAAGGAGTGCGGAGAACAAGTGCATGCTGTCAGTTCCCAAAATACCACCAAAATGACCTTCCGCTCACTCCTAAAATACTACAGTCCTGCACAAGGGAGGACACGACACGGGCGGAGGACAGCTCCCTCAAAACACAAGCCTCTTTTCCTCCCCACATGCAGCAAAAAGTCCGCACATAGTCTTGTCACTCTGTTTGGATACAAGTTAGGGGACAGTTTTTTCTTCTCTTACCTACCATTTTTATAACCTCGCTGTTTGGCCAAGTTGATAGGCATCAGCACTTAAGGCGCACGCGCGGGACCCTGCCTGAACTGCGCTAGAGCGCCGAGAGACGGTGACAGTGCTACAGCTGGGAGTTGTAGTTTTTTAATACTCATGCCTAAAACTAAACCTGTTGCGTGGATGCCAAGACAGCAAAAATACTGTTGGGTATAACGGGAGATGGGGGTGGTGTAGCAGCTGGGATCTTAGCTCATAACCTTCCAATTACACTGCTCGGAAAAATTAGGGGATATTTTAAAATGAATATGAAGCTATTAAAAAGCATTTGGTTTTATGTAATTAAACAAGAGAATCAAATAGGCAAATAAAAAGGCAAAGCGAGTCGTTTGATTACACAAATGAGATTCAAACTCAAGTATCTTGATTGAGTAGCAAGTCACGTATTCATGGGGGTAAGGAAAAGCATGTTAAACTGGACAAGAGTGCCCCACATTGACTGTTCAGCAGGGTGTATGGACTGCCAAAACACGCTGACAGTAATGGGGCAAGGACAGGATCAGAATGTCTGGCAATACTTATGGGATTGTCTTTATATTCATTTTGAAATGTTCCCTCATTTTGAGCAGTGTAGTAGTCCAGAGCCCTAAGCACTGAGCAAGCCTATGTTTCATCTGCATTGAAATGAATTCCACACAGACATACCTGGCTTAATGAGAGGGGAGAGGCCAGACAGTGGGAATTGTCCCCTGGAAATGCAACAACAAACTCTGCTGGCACCCCATTCACTGTCTATGTTCTTCAGGATCAATTAAATGCTAAGTAAACACTCCAGAACACCACAACCCTCATCAGTCAAAATCACGAATTTCAGTCCATAAAATCACCGCCATAAAGACAAAGACCATCACAAATCAGGACATAAGATCACCAAATCAGTCCACAGGATATATGTTTTTAAAGGTGTAACCTTCCGGAGATCTTAAGTCCTTAAGAAGCAACTAAATATATAAGGTTTAATGTAGCTGATCAAAATTAAATATACATAATTATTACAGTTAAGTTACTAGGTATACATGAAACATAACCAACATATACTTCAAGAAATAACTGAAATTAAAAAAAAAAAACATGTGACTTAATTATCTATATCCATAGGGTGATCAGACGTCACATTTTACCCAGACATGTCCTCTTTTTTGAGACTGTCTGGGGGGAATTTCACAACCTTCCTGTATTTTGTTTTACTAGAATTTACATCAAATTTCAAGAAGCGTTTCGTTCACAAACTAGTCACGCCCTGCTCCCTACTCCAATTGGTTAAATTAAGTGAGAAGGGGGCATAGTGAAGTAGCCTCAAATTTTCAGATTGCACGGTGTAATTGTAGAGATACCGTAATTGGCCTATAGCTTTCTCTGTAAACATTTCATTGGTCGGTTTGCACCTCAGTAGTCCTCGTTTACGACAGGCAAAGCACATAGACCTACCCGCATCTCGAGCATCTATGCCAAAACCTAAATGTAAGTTCTCGAATAAATTAAAAAAGAAATTCCCATGTTTTTCTCTCGGTGGCAATCCATATGAAGGTCAGTGTCTGACATGTAAAGCTTCTACTTATGTGTCTGTGAAATGTAAAAGGTTCAAATAGCCTGTAAGTGCAGTGTTTTTTTCTGAATGTTAGTGTAATAAAGTTCATTTTCATGTAAGCCACATGAGTAGTGTACAACATGTGATGGCTCGGTGGATAGCACTGCTCCCTTTCTGTGTGGAATCTGCATGTCCTCCCAGTGTCTGC
>JAYJMA010036261.1:0-11494 GCA_036873895.1 Parotocinclus cabessadecuia
ATATCTACTATTTTAACCATTAAAATATTTGAAAAGATTTTATTATACTTTATTTTTTAACTATTTAATATAAATCTAACAAATGTCTGTGTGTTTAAAAACTCCCAAAATGCCTTTTGTCCTTTTTTCCCCAAGAAAATTAGTTTTAAAATTAGGTCAAGCCAACTGCAGCTATTCTGAAATATACAAGACCCCAAAGCACAGCAAATCCTTACTTCTACATCAGCTATTAAGATAGTATGTCAGTGCTTTGAAACAACAGGTGATGTTGCCAGAAAGAAAGTTTTTGGAAGATTCAAAGCCTCTTTACTTAGAAAAGGTCGTGGTTGTGTTTTGTGGTTAGAAGATGTAATGAAAATCCATTACTGTCTAAAAAAAATATGAAGAACAGAATGAAGTCTGGCAGACTATGGAAGGCCATTAAGCATGGAGGTAGAGGTGTCATGGTTTTGGAATCCTTTTCAGCTGCTGGTACTGTTGAGCTTCTTTATTGTGAAAGGCCAATTAAGTACTGGAGTATAGGAAATTATTGCAGGCTAGCTTCCCACAGCTGTTTTCTGAAGTGGCTTGTGAAGTCCATCAGGCTCAAGTCAGAGTGGTTAGAATTCAGATATTAACCCGTAATACTTGATTTTAGACAAAAGACAAACTAACTACTTATCAACTCATTAAAGCCATTGCCATTGAAGGGAATAAGAGTTACTTTTCGTTCTCTGAAAATTTTCCACAAGTTTACCCACAAATCTAAAATATTTAAGAAAATCAAATGGAAAGACTATCCCATACTTAGAGATGTTACTTCATACTGTATATTTGTTTTTGAAATTATTGCTAATTTCCTGAGCAACTATTTGCTGCTGAGACCGCTGAAAGCTTAATAGTTTGCAATTTCTTTCACATTTTATCCCAGTAATGTATATTACCAAATATTTAAAAGTCATCCATACAGTCAAGCTGTTATTATGCAGTTTTGTCCAACTTTCCAAAAGTGGAGCAGGAGTAAAAAGTCATTCTGGTTTAGTGGTATTCATGCACGGTCAGGCAGATTCATTTACCAGATCTACTGGTTTATAGCGCCAGGTGGTTTTGAATAGAACTGAAATTATTTCTGTGTGGTGAAATCTCTTTTCTATGACCATTTGAAGCAAAAAAACAACATCATTTTCCTTTACCGACACAGGTATTGCATTTATACATATATATATGGGCAACATAGCATCACATTTAGTTATTCTTGTGACACACAATCTGAAAGAGCTTTCCACTAGATGATGGGGGACAAAACTGCTGGGATTTTCTTTCATCAGCACTGGTGAGAGTGAGGTACTGCACATTACTGATGTTGGAAAATAAAGCATTGCTTGCAGTTGATCCAACTATTCGGTCAGTTGTTGATTCCAGACATTTCCATTTAAACACATACAGTTGATCTGTAGGGCAGAAATCTGGTGTCTTATTACAGAGCCACAAAGTAAATTTCAGTATGACCCAATTATTGCCAATGTTTGCATGATGTTTGAAGGCTTTAACCTTTGAAGAAAATTACCTTGTAAACATTGAAGAGACATCCTGCCTAAAAGAATGAAAGTGCACTTCCCGTAAAAAGAGCTCATACTGGTCAACACTGAGCCTGAGGCTAGGACTTAAATAAAGTGTGGCCACTGAAGAAAAGAAAAAAAACCACACCACCAGACCCTGTAATTTACTTTTGACATGTGTCATATTTAAACTATGCCTTACAAAGAAGCCATGGCTTACACTAATCACTTAACAATGTGTCTGAAAATTGTCGTGTAGGACCATGGGATTAACACCGAGTCAGAAAGTACTAGTAAAATGTAGTAACATCATAATTCTCACATTGCAAAATATTTGCATTGTAATTCTTCCACATTAGTGTTAAAGTGAGGGCAATGGTTTAGCCTTTTCACTTTACTGAATAAATACATGGGATGAGAATAATTTAAAATAAGTTATTTATTAAGAAAAATTAGATAATATTACTTAACTGTGAGTGGCAAAAATATGTGAACTTTTAGAACTGGCAGTTACTTTAAGGTTAAAAAAGATCAGGTGGTTCAGTGAGATGGGATCTGGTCTGAGCATCTGGGCTTTTATATTTAAAAAATAAATATCTCTAATCTTCACAACTTTTTGTTTCTGAAAGTGTATCGCATCTAACACCAATTTAAAGACATTGTTAATGATGTTTTGTAATGTTTTGGCTCATTAAAATCTACTGTTCTGAAAGTAAAATCAGTTAGGTATTCCTTGCCAAATTAAAAAACTTATTTACTTAACCAGTAATTTATTTCACATCCCACAAATATTACTTTAAGAGCCCAACTAAGAACCAACAACTAAGGAACAGAATTGAAAATAGGCTTGGACCCTCTCAGAAAAAGACATTAGTGAATGCAAGACTGTGAAGGTATTTATTTAGCATTGCAACAGCAGACTTCCTGACACTGAACTTCTTCCCACTGATAAACTAAAAACTCCAACCCTCCCCTTAACAAAGGAATGATATACTGTGTTCTTCTGTGTTTATGCTATGAGATGTGGAGGCAGATAATCTGTAGCAGCAGACTCCTGCGCAGATTTAATATCAGACTTGGCCATAAATAACACTCCTCACGTTCCACAATAATTCAGCAATGTAGTTATTATTTTACTGTAAATAACTTAACTTTCAAAGAAAGACTTATTGCCAGGTAACAAAACTAGACTGAAATAAGGTTGGTTTAATATTTTACATTCTGCATTTTAGCCTCATAGACAGGTAAAACAAGTAAATACACTACAGTCACATAAACTCCTTACACCATGATTACTAATACTAATATTACACTCTTTGTTCGACAAATGTTCATTTAAAAAAACACTATTGCCATACCACTTCCTGCTGATCAGTGAGCAATCACTCTAAAACTAGATTGAATATAATTTTGAAGGTATATGAACTACCTTGGCAACAAAAAAAAACTAAGAAAAACTAAAAATATACACTTGTTATTTTTTACCTGAAACAGACATTGACAACAGTTGCATTCCTGCAACTCACCCAACAGGAGTATGTAATATTATATGCATTAAATATAATGATGATATATGTACATGATTACGATATTAGAGCAACAGGATATGTTTATTGTGGAAACTTTACAATTGAACGGAGGCCCTAGTTACCCAGTTGACCAGTGTACCAGATGACATACAGTTGGGTATTGGAGGCAAAAAGATTATGCATGTTATCCTGTGGCACATTTGCCCTTATCCATCACACTAGAAGCTGGGAAAGACAGGCAGGCAGGACCAAGGCAGGACTGATATGTTCACAGTTCCAACTGTCATCAAATCCCAAACTGGACATGGATTTGTTGCTAAAGACAATACATTTCCAGTCCATAGAATCACAGATTTCTTGTTCATGACACTATTGCAAGTAACCAAAGGTGTTTGCCTGGTAATGGCAGAACACGTAACGGGCGCCATGACAAAAACATACCATGTGTAGCATACCATCCCTCCATCTACCCTATATACAGTGAAACAAAATGTCAATCTTCAGGCCAGCAGGGCAACACACAACAATAAATTACACAGCACTACACAACTACAGACGCACAACAATTTACACTGGGAATTGAACACAAATTAAAGAACGCACAATGACTTTCAATAATTTTTTTGAAAACAATAAATAAGTTATTTTACAGGACAGTGCATGCAATAAGTCCAATTTACAGGACAATAAACTCCCCCTGCACTGTTAATTTAATAATACTGTTATTAATTTACCACATTAACATAAAGATGTCAAACAAATTATGTTTTTCAAAGGGTGCAAGCATTACTGGTAGCTCAGTCGTGACAGCTAGCTACTGGACACAACAGTGTCAAAGGGCCTGGTTTCAATCCAGGTGGGTCTCCAGTCACTGGGGGTGCACCATGGGTCACTAGTGATGGCTGCAAGGCCTGATAAATGGGAAGGATTGCATAAGATGGGACACCCTTGTGAAACAAATAATATGTGGATCAGGATGAGTTTTTACAGTAATACAAAATAACATTAAATAAAGAGCAGTATAGTATGTGAGGAACACTGACCAAAGTATGTAAAGTTAGTTTGACAGTCCACTTGCCTAAGATGTAATGTTTCAGGATTTTCTCTTAAGCAAACTCATTTTCATAAACTGTTAGTTTGAAGGTAGTTTGAAGACGAACCCTAAATTAATATCAACAGCAGGAGCGAGTACAATTAGAGCTCTGCGCTCTGGCCTGTTTTTTTTTCTTCAGCAAAAGAATATTTTATTAAGTGTTCTCACATGTACCGTGTTCACATCTTTTATTTGTCCAACCAAAAGCCGCCGAAAAAAAACGAAATTTACACAAATGTAACATAATTAACTTCTACTGCTATAGAAAACCGCAATTGAATCTATTCTGGCACGAAGGAAAACGTAGAATCTTAAAAAAACAAACGTGTCCTAAAAAGAGAAACAATAACCTACTGACAAGCAAACTGACAAACCTTATTTAAATAACGTTAATGAAATCACTGCTAATTGCCAACACAAACAGACAAAGAAACAAACCCAGATGTAGAAGTTTTAAAATATTTTTTTCCAAAAAAAAAATAAAACACAGGATAAAACGTTGCTGTAAAAGAGCTACTTACTATGTAATACCAGAATCATTTCAGTCAAATGTCGCGTTAAGTTCTTCATTTCTAGACAACGGGTGAGGAAGGAAAGTCCGGAGAATGCAGAGCATCACCTGAAGTTCCGACTGCCGACAAACAAAGTACGCAAGACAATTCCAACAGGAGTCGATTCTCAGTTCCAGGCATTGGTAGTCGAACTCTGCTGCGAAGCTTTAGGATCTATGTTACCCAAATGAACTCAGTATGAATCTCACACTGCTCTAGTAGGATATTGTAGAATACTACAAGTCAAGAAAAAGGCTTTAGTGGTGTTTATCAGTTAATGCTAATAAAAAAGACAAATTGAGATATTTGGCTGAGGAATGAACTTGAGAAGGTAAAAAAAAATCCTTATCATTCACGTCATAATGATTAATCATGAATCGTAATGATGTATATTATTAACCAAATATTGCATGGGTTATTTGACTTTGATGAATCGATTCTTTCAATCGACTCCTTCGAGCAGCCTTCGCGACAAAAAAAACTCCGTCGTATTAGCGTCAGCGCCACCGGAAGCCCCGCCCCTCCTTCATACTTTTTACGACTTGTTCTAAACGGCTCATTACGGACTTCATCAGTGCACTCCATATAGTGGCTCCAACGCCGTGCCTAGTGTACTTTGTCAACACTATAGAGCTATTTGGGGCATAGCATCAAACCACGGCTATGCAAACTTTTCCTACACCATTTTCTGTTATTTTCAGTCTGCTTAACTTAGTTTATTTTTCTTAAAGAACTACATTTATGCCAAAACTAGAAGTGGATAAAAATAGAAACTACATAGGTTATATAGCTTTCACTGGCGGCATTTAACACATTAGAAATGGTCTATTATAGTGTTCTTTAAAACGGTTCATGGTAATGGGCCATCAGAAGAATAAAGGTGGCCTTCTGATACACTCTGGTGGTGGACTCAGTAGTTTACACTATGGAAAACCCAAACACATGCTTACACCACTTATGCAAATGCGAAGAAACCTTTGTGGTGGTCAAAGTCAAGTTTATTTCCTGAAAGTATATCAAGACAATACAACTGGTAATATGATCTGTCACAAGTTTCCTCCCGGATGTTCCATTAAAGTTCTGATGACATGAAACAGTAACACCAGTCCTTAAGAAATCATATAAATCAATTAGAGCCCAATTCAAATATAATCAACGTCGCTTTACTTGATGTCTGATGTAGATTTTAGGTGTGGTCCATCCTTCAGGAGCCTTTTTAAGACCAGCACGTCTCCAAATTCTCATTAGATTCCTCTCAAACTTAGTCTGAAATGACAAAGTCAGCAAGTTAATTATTAAATTTGCTCATAATATTCAGTATCGGAAGACATCATTTGCAAGTGTGAGAGGGTCAGTGGAAGTTATTGGTAGCTACTGTACAGAAGGGTGCAACATATGAAATGCATTTTGCACATGTAATACATAATGTACGATTAAAGTCTGTGAAAAAACCTTTGTAACTCAGCCTTTTATTTCTAACCCCATAATAAGAGATAAATAAAAAAAGCAAGGAGCTCAACTTCATGTACAATGTATCCAGAGCTTGTGATTCTGTGGTCATTTACTGTTGGATTCAGGTGCATGTTTTAGATCATCATACTGCTTGAGAATAGTATAGCTGCCCTGTGATAGTTCTTGGCAGGGGAAGTTAGATTATCTAAGGCTTGCTCCTGACACACCTCACACATACTTTCGTTTTTTGGATGTGGTGTTAAACTACTTATCTGACCTTCTGCAAATCCAATCTTCCTGCCTCGTTTCTTGATTTCTGTCCCTTACCCAAACACAAACACTACATTCTTTCAAGGGAGGTCTATTACAGCTCTGGTTGTTTTACACTTATGCATTATTTCCCTCATACTGAATTTTTCAAAGCAAATGTATGATTTATCAAGGTCCTCAGATTTGATCTCTCTTCTTCCATGTTTGGCCTGTGTCATATTCTTATTTCAGTGAAACAAAGTCATGTGAACTTACTTAAGCGTTCATGAACAGTGTTTTAAATATAACAATTTCTAATTTACTCTAATAAGTAATAGAAAAAGAAATTATTTTTTAATTAATTTGATTTCATTTTTAAGTTTTTGTACCATCTTTACATAGGTTTCCAACAATTCTGTAGCTGACTGTGATAATTCAGGATTATTTGGTAATACAGCATTTTTAAGAGGGTTATAAATCTACATAGGATGTAATAACATTTTTAGCAGTTTCAAAACACGTTTTAAACTCTGGATGATGTTTATTCAATGATATTTTTAGCTTAATTTTTTTATTACTTGGTTTTTTTTTTCTTAACTTGAAAATGTGGGAGTTAGAGGGTTTTTAGTCCCCCTAATTTTTGCAAGCACTTTAAAAAACAAACACATGTTTTGTAAAGCCGGTGACTGGTGATTATCCAAAACCATCGAGAGAAAAAAAAACACCTTACAACAGCTGGCTCTATCAGAATTTGAGGAAGATGAAGAAAAGAGATCAAGATCAGGAATAATGGAGATGCAAAATCAGTTATCATGACCATCACATATTTATGGGGATTTGTGGGGGTGAGGATAAGTTAAACTTGGTCACCCAAGAACACCAGAACACACTGGAAGTGATGGGGCATAGACAGGATCAGACTGTGCAGCAGTTCTTGTGGGATCCTCTGCCACTCTTGCTCCAGAGCAACAAAAGTCACAGAAGATTGGCTAGACTGGTTCAAGCTGATCGAAACTCAAACTCAAATAACAGTAACTCAACAGTAACTCAAACAACCACTTGTTACAACCAAGGTATTTAGGCATCTCTCAATGCACAACACATTTACTCTTGAGACATATGGGCTACAGCAGAAGACCACAAAAGACCACAGAGGGTGCTACTCCTGTCAGCTAAAAATAGGCAACTGAGGCTACAATTTTAGACCCTGATCTGATCTGATCAAAATTGAACAACAGAAGAAGGCTGCCTGGACTTGGTTTCTGCTGCAACATGAAAGCAATGATTCATCCTGAATTCAACTATTTAAAGTGATTTAAACTGGTGTAATGGTGTGGAGGATATTTACTAGGTACACTTTGAACCCCCTTAATACCAACTGATTATTGTTGCTGTCCATGTCCAGTCCATCTTTTTATAACCACAGTTTACCATCTTCTGATGACTACTCCCAGCAGGATAACACACTATGTCACAAAGCTCAAATCATCTCAAACTGGTTTCCTAAACATGAAAATGAGTTCTCTGTACTCAAATGTCCTCCACAGTCACCAGATCTCTAGCAAATAAAGCACCTTTGGGATGTGGCGGAAAGGAACATCAGCATTATTGATGAGCAGCTGACAGCAATCATGTTATGGATCAAATTCTCTGAGGAATGTTTCCAGTATCTTGTTGAATCTATGCCATGAAGAATTAATACAATTAATGCTAAAAGCAAAAGGGATCCAACCTAGTACTACCAGTGTCTAGTGTCATCTGACCTACATCCCATTGTGAAATTATTGGGGCCCTTGAAGACAGATAATGCCAAGCATTCATTCCAAAATGTCCAAAATAAAAATAGTTTTTTAAATATACTACAGTACATTTTGAAGTATCCACTACTTTTGTGAGCAGTATAGTTTCCATTAACCCACTGACCTGCTTCTTCTTTTGTCTGCGTTCCAAGATTCTCCTCCTCAGAAATTTGGTTCGTTTCATCAGCTTTTTGTATTTGTGCCTGTTCATCTTCCTTCTGCGGATCTCAAGCACATTCTTACAGCTGAGAGGTGTAGAGCTCTCACTATACTCCAACACAGGCACAGCTGAAGGGGGCAAAACCACTGCCTGTTCTACCAGCTCACCATCCTCTAGTGGGAGGGAGGCCTTGAGAAGTGGTGGTAGTGAATAACGCAGTGAGAGCCAACTTTCCAAAGGAGAAACTGAGAGCTTTCTGGGAATAAGAACCTCTTCTAACTCCGATTCGAGCACTGTCCATATTTTAGGGGGTTGCTTGTTGTCAGCAGCTGAAGTAGAATAACTTTGTGCAGCAACAATACAGAGGGGATGGCAATGTTGCACAGCATTGCATATCACCTTACACTGGTTATGGTATGTACCTAATGGAATATAAAGGTATACAGACATGCTCAGGACAGACACCCATATGTAGAAAAATATGCCCATATACAGTAATTATGCTCACCAGATAGCCTGAAGAACGCATTCAGTCTTGGGATCACCCTGGACACAATCATGATTAGCTTCTATTGCCGGAGATCACTAACATACATTACGAACCTCCTCCCTTAGACAAGAATAGAAAGAAAGTGAATTATATGAGGAAAATGACAAATATAAGAAGTGAGTCCATAATAATAAAGAAAGTGACTTATTGAATATTGAAATCATAATTATGCCTTTATGTGAATCTTACGTTTCACAAGTTAAAAATAAATAAATAATAAATTTCAACATTATTAGTCTATATTACATTATTATTATAGTACTACATTATTAATCTATATTATAGCGGAATCTTAATCAATAAAATGGCTTTGTATGGAGATGTGTCCATTGTAAATTCAGTTCACCTTTAGGATGCCACTTCGAACCTGGCCTCTTTGCCCAACATCAGAGTCCAAACTAATGTCCTTATAGGTACTAATTAACCAGTTATGCATCAGAATCCCTTCTGAGATTCCTTCAGAAGAATGGAAGCTACTACTGCACACTCAACAAAATCAACAATCTACATCAGTACTTAAAGCATTTAACCACTTTTAGTTTAACTGTTCTTCATCAGTATGTGTTTTCTGCTTTAAATGCACTAGATCCTGAAAATTTAAGTCTGGCGGATACTGTATCATAACAATAATATGATTTTGCTTCTTACAAGCACAGCACTGCATATTGGTATACAATAATTACAATATCTTCCTCTTTTTTGATAAAATGATAACTGTCTGACTGAGTAAAAGCCAGAACCAACAAGAAATACATTCATATATAATTCATTCATGATTTATTTAATCACATTTAGTCATTTCTGAATATGAAAACAGTACCTGTATCAATCAAACGCAAATAATAATCTATATTTAGTCATGCTCAGTGATATAGAAATGGTTATGAATTCATAAATCATATCAAATATTAAGTCACAATTAACTGTGCAGCTCTGGTCATTAGAAATCCACACGCTATTTTCTCGCATTTTCTCCACACTGTAGAATGCGTTGTGGCCATTTCTATAACACAACACTAATAATACTAAAAAAATAGTACACCGGAGTGTATAACTACTATAATCTGTTTTTAATAAAACACTTACTCGGGTGGAGAAGGGGAAGCACATACATACAGTCCTTCAATGTGACTCCGCACACTACCTGTTCCGCCGCAGCATTCCTTCCCCTGTGTTTGCATTCTGCTGTCACTGGTTCCGGCCACGCGCTACCATTTAGATAGCGTTTAGCAACAGAATGTTTAAGAACAGCAAGCTGCTCAGTACTAATCGGGGGTTATTTGGTTCATCTTTGGCCATAACACTAGCATAACTGTCATGTTACATGGACCTGAGTCTAGCTACAGGAATGCTGCATAACTAAACAGCATAGGTATTGTTGAATATTCATTCAGTTTCTTATCCACCTAATCCCAGTCAGCGTTGCTGGAAAGCCAGGGTCTAGCCTGCGGCACAGGGCTCCATGCAGGAACAACATAGACAGGGCACCACTCTGTCGTATGGCACATACATTCACACACTCAGGACACTTTAGCAACACCAGTTAACCTAATGTGTATGTCTTTGGAATGTGGGAGAAAACTAGACTACACAGAGAGCACCCACACAGACACAGGGTGGTCATGCACACAGATTTAACAATTGATATGTTTATTTCTATAATACTAAAATTTACTTTAATAAAGTATTTTCTCTGGTACCTATAATTAGATTTTGTTGACGCTGTAATTCAACATTTATACATTTCCATTCATAAATGGAAAAATCATACTATACTATACTGAATGAACTAGTATGTATAGTAAACCTGTGGGGTACTTATGTTACATGAGAGTGGCCTTTTATTGTGGCCAGCCTAAGGTACACCTGTGCAATAATCATGTTGTCTAATGAGCATCGTGATATTTCACACCTGTGACGTGGAATTATCTCCGAAAAGGAGAATTGCTCACTAACACACATTTAGACACATTTGCGAACAATATTTGAAAAAAAACTTTGAGAAAATAAAAAAAATGTGTACATACACAAAATCTTAGATCTTAAAGAGTTTAGCATATTTTTGTTCAATATACTGTATGTAGTCAGGCAGTGACTATCCGCCATCTCTGCTGGTACCTTTAATGGCCAACTGGGGTCGCTGTCGCGGTGGCAGTACTTCAGCTGGTCTTTCGTCCTTCACGGACAGATAACTGAATCTGCTCAGAGCTCACATGCCAGGTCCTCTTTTAGCAGCTCCCGTTAGGGGTCACCACTGTGGATTACCCTGATCTGCATATTAGATTTTCAAACCTGATTCGCTTCCTGACACAACCCTTTACTTATATAGACTGGCACTGATAGTGCCCTTGCATGTGCAGTCCAGTGGCAGTGGGTTTTGTTTTGGGCTTTTGTTTTGCATGCTGCAAACACTACCATTTCCATCAGTTGGATATCCACTGAGCCACCAGGCCTGCTCTCTCTGTTTTGCTCTCTGTCTGTCTGTCTGTCTGTCTTTCTCTCTCTCTCTCTCTCTCTCTCTCTCTCTCTCTCTCTCTCTCTCTCTCTCTCTGTCTCTCTCTCTCTCTCTCTCT
>JAYJMA010036272.1:0-11494 GCA_036873895.1 Parotocinclus cabessadecuia
TGCTTTCAGATTTTACATTTACAGCATTTGGCAGACACAACTTCCAGAAGTGTTTTGCGTTCTTCTAAGTAAACATTACCTCATGCTAGTACAAATAAGAAACTTTCAAGAACATCCAACCCCATGCTGTTGGGATATGATGTAGGCAGTCATGAGTATTTTTAATATGTAAGTGAAGCACATACATAATAAGTGCTGAGTGAAGAAGTGAGTCTTTAATCACTGTTTGAAGAATACAAGATACTTAGCCATTTAGACATCCAGTCAAAGGTCATTCTACTACCTGCATGCCTGTACAGAGTCTTCATTTTTTTATCCTTGTATGTGGCAAGTTCAAGGCACTGTTCATTAAACTCTGTTTGTTCCTAGATGGGTTCATTTGTGCTCTTTACCTCAGCCTGTGACCAAAATATTCATCTAGATTCCCTTGTATTCCTTTTCCACTTCTGCAAACTGCAACAGTGGGAGTATATGGAGTATAGTATATGGGATATAATATTATTTAATGCCAGTTACTTTAACACGGTAAAAAGCTATGCAAAAAAAAATCCTGCACCTCAAATATGGAATGTGGGCCCACTACTCATCAGACATTGCATTTTGTGCTAATACTCCAGCAGACCTGCAGGAAGCTCAAAGCCCTGAAGACACACTTGTTCATTGATTGTTTTCACCATAGGGTATGTTTGTCTTCCAGTTGTGAATGGTTTATCACTGTCAAGCTATAAACATGTTATAAAGTAAATTGTGCTTGGCTAAAGTTATTCATTCATTAATCAATTCACTTTCACTCTCTTATCCACTTAATCCTGAACAAGGTCGAGGGAGTGCTAGTGCCTATGGTACAAAGCACCATCAATATCCATTGTAGAACTGTGAAATAAATTATGGTCAGTTCATAATCAACCAAGTTTACAATTGTACTATAAAGTTTGACAGTAGAACCATTAAGTGGCCAAATTACCATCTAAAAATTCAGTAGTGCCACTTTTAGCATACTGTGGTAGCCTAATGGTTAAGGTACTGGACTCTGGACCAGGAGGTCCAGGGATCAAATCCCACCTCTGCCAAGCTGCCACAGTTGGGTCCTTGAGCAAGACCCTTAACCCACAATTGCTTGGATTTTAAGACTGTATCACTTGTAAGTCGCTCTGGATAAATGCTGGAGATGTAAATAATCAATTTACCTTACACACATGTCTTTGGACTGTGGAAGGCCAAACTCCACACAGAAATTACCCAAACTGCCCCACACTCTCTGTGAGGTGACAGTGCTACCCACTGAAGCGCAGTATCATATTAGGAGTGCAACACATTCGAATGAAATATTCTTTATCAATAGTTGTCTGTAATAATTAATTACTCGGAAATGTAAGAAAATCATAAAAAGGCCAAAGGTCTACGGTTTAAATTTATTTTCCTATTAAAATCATTTATTTTTAATTGCTATCAATCACTGTGATTGTATAACATGCATTTTTAATCTATACTACTGAATGTCTTAGAAAAAAGATACTAAAAATACTGTTCAACCTGTTTAAATTTCCATATTCTTTACTCATGAAATGTCTGTAATTCACACATCATAATAAAACAACAGATTGTTCAGACATGTTCTGTCAATCTAATGATGTACAGTTTAACCATACTTTGCATGACTTTATCATTCCACCGGTTACTACAGATAGTTCCCACTTTACAATGGGAATACATTCCGACAAATATATTATCAAATTATCAGAGCATAGACTTCCCCTTAAGCATTCTTGAGAAACTTACATTAAAATCATTAACACAACGTTAAAAGAAAACATTTTTTTGGATTTAGAGTGCTACTGCCTGCTGCTTGGATGCCCAGGAAGAGATTGGACTTCATATCTGTTGTCCGTGGAGAAATGCAATTCAAAATTATAAATATGGTTTCTGCTAAATGTGAACAGACTATTGTTAGGTCCTATAAAGTACATGTAAAGGCTTGTGAGATAAAAGTGAGATAATACAATCCATTAGAGTAGATTGGAGATGTGGGTTAAGAATGTCAAGATCTGGTATTAAGTCACAATGAGCAGTTACCATGCAGCCTAATAATTGGACTAATAATAGCTTAATCATAATAAAAAGTGTTCATATATATGAAAGTACTTTTCATTCAAAATACAGTAATCTGATTGAAGGCCAATCCAAATAAATATTATATTAGATCAAAACACCGTTCACTATATTTTAATCACTTTATGACAAATTGAGTCAAAAGTTATAGGACATAGGGTAATTCAAATGGCACAATATATATCACGTTTTGTCGCAGTTTGTATCAGTACGTGGCTAGTCTTCCACAGTTGTGGTTTCTCAGAATTTGGCTACGTGGGATGCAACAGTGCTGTCTGAAAGTGGTGGTCTTTCTGTGTATCGGTAGTTGAAGTCTGAAGCTATGAACAGCTGCGTTTAACAGACATCACAATAGCCAATTTCATCTTCAGTGACCTGTGACAAACAGGTCTAGCTTAGGAGATAAGTCCCTTACCCATTCATTGCTGAGGTATTCATTTTCCGTTTTGTTTCTGAAATAAAATTGTGTCCCGTGTCTTTTGACTCATCCTGTACATATTCTCTTGCGCCTGCCACAGTTTGAAATTTACTGTACTAAAACACAAACACAGAAGTTGAAATCTTGGGTAACACACTGAAACATTGCTAGCTCCTAATTTACAGAGGACTATCTGGATGTTCCAAAATTCTTCTGGTACAATAGATGGTGGGCAGATGGGAAAAAGCTGAACCTTTTTATCAGTCAGTCTGGATTGTGAATAGCTAAGGAATGTGTTCACTAAAGACCTTACCCTAAAAGTACATTTTTTCTGTGTATTTGGCTTAATGTGTGTATTGTATATTATTATGACTTTTGTGCCACATTTTAGTGCAGCTTTGTAAAAGTCCTACTATTTTCATAGGGTTCACCAAGTTCTACTAGCAACTCTAAACAGCAGCATGTATGCAAATTTCTGTGGGAAGGAACAGGGCAAACTTTGTGGTGTGGGTGGGCAAGGGGCAAATAAAACCAATATTGGATAAAATAACCGTGCTAAAGTTAGTGGGTAGTTTCAGTGGTGAGTGGCTTTACAGAACAAGCGCTATAGTGAATCAACATCTAGCATTTTGTATAACTGAAAAACATCCAAACATGACTGTATATAAGTTATATATTATTACATAATAAATTATATATTATATACAGCCTATATATAATATGATCTTCATGCAAATATGTACAGGGTTGTCATAGTCACATTTTGTGTTTCCAAGTAAACACATTCTGGGCTGAAAAGGCCCAGTCCAGAGGGGTCCAGCCCAGAGACGTACAGCCCAGACTGACCCATTTCTGGAAATGGAACACAAGGCTTTGTTTATCCACTGTAAAGGTTTAAGTGGCATTGATGACTGTCATTCCATATTGACATGCTTGACAAAGGTATCCCAAATAATCCCTTCCCCATGTGGTTATATCTGCTATTGATGTATGACATCATGCAGTGTTTGACAATCACATGTATGATCACATGCTTGTGCCTAAAATCCATCCAGATTCCATTAATTATTTGATATTATGCAAAGTAAAGGGAGAAATATCCAAATAATTTCCAATTATTTAAAATAACATTGCTTCTAAACATAATAATTTTCTCATGCATTTGCTGAAACAAACGAGATCCTCTGCAAATCTTTGCTCCTCAAACACTCAACCTTACATGAATACTGCATTTGTACCAAATCATGATTATAATCACCTGTTCACATCACCTGTTTGGAATCATCATTATTAGACACCCCAGGTTAGAAGTGTGTGGCGCCCGCTGTACTTTTGGTTAAAATAGTGCAGTGCAGTCAGCTGAATGGGTATATGTGTACAGTAGTTAGCTCTGGGTTGTGTGTAGTCTGTGTTGTGAGTTGGGTTTAGGCATTGGTTTGCTTTTATGTGGCACCACTTATCTCTGTCTCATTGGTTGCTTGTGTATAGTTTTAGATTAGTTTTAGTTTTATATTGTATATATATGGTACGTGTGTTATTGCAGTTCATCACTCAACATCACATTCATTGTGTGATATTTGTCAGCTTTTGTGTTGTTGGTTGGTTTTGGTTGGCCTGTTTTCTGGTCACTATTGTAAATAAACACTTGTTAATATATTTCAATAGCCATTGTCTTCCCTTGTTTTCCATTTATCCACCATCAATGGCTATTTGAAAGCACCTCCAACACTCTTTCTCCCTAAAAGGGCGGGCTACAGATCCTATACCCCGCTGGTGAGAGCCACAGGCAGGATTGCAACATTTTGTTTTAGATAACACATAAAATACTAAAGATAGCAGTTAAAGGAGATCATCCAGAAAACCAGACTGAAATACATCATGGTTGGTATTCCAGTCTGTAACATCCTAAATATGTCATTTCTTTCTTTTGCATTACTCTTGACAAGAGTGCTCGTAACTGCCATTTTAAGCCTCTTTACAGCTCCAGGGACTGATATATACATATGGAAGAGCATATGCTACATTGATTTTTTAAAATACATGCATATTTTCCACAGTCATTACAGATGAGGACATAGTAACCCAAGAGACTTTGAGGCAATTGTTCGAAAAAGAGTAGTGAGACAGCACAATCTAATACAACCAGATTAGCCTGGCCACACTAGCCCTTGACATTTCCTTGACATTTGTTGACATTTTTGAATGATGTTAACGACAGCAATCAGAAGTTTATCAGAACTAGGAAAAAATATTGATGCACAAATGTCACCAACAGCCATCTGTCCCATTTCGCTGAAGAAGGTTGAGTGGACGACATGGATCTGAAGACCTGTGCTAGGTGCTACACACACACCCGATGCAGACATGCGAAAGCAGAAATAATCTATGGCGACATTGATTTTCTCGTGCAAAGTAAAGGCCAGACATTCTTTCTTCATGTGTTGCTGAAATTAAAACCTTGCTCTTGCATGAATGTGATTGAAATCATTTTAGAAACTTTAATCTGGGTAAACCTATTATTGTTTGCAAATGTTATGACTCATTCCTTCTCGTTAGATGTATAGTCAAAATGCGTGCATGTTCAACTCTCAAGAGAACCAGTTTGTCTGAGACACAAGATGTGAAGATATGGTAAAAACGGCACAGGCTAATCAAATGCAGGGATCTCAACGAGAAAATCGCCTCAGTCGGATACACTTCCTTTCTCATATCACTTTTGTCAGAATTCCTGTACACTATCGACTACAATAAGTGCAGAGCTTAAATAAGTGTCCAAAATCTAGTTAAGATTCTCACATATATATCTGTAACATTCTCAATTTCTAAATACTGTTTGATCCGACTTTGAGTCAATACCGTAACTGTTGGTAACATGTTGTCTGTTAACACCTTTCTGGCTTTATGTAAATGTAGGTTTGTGTGTGTGGTAAGGTATTTGTCTCAGATGCCGTAGTGTTTACAGTTTCATATATCCTAGCTTTAGTTCCTAGTTTATGTTCTGTATTTGCGTGTTTTCCCCTTGTCTTTGTGGGTTTATTCCAGGTACTCTGGCTTCCTCCCATAATCCAAAGACTTGGTATTAGTTCACTTGCTGTCTTGTGTGAATGAGTGAGTCTGGGTGTGATTAGGGAATTCCCTAAACTAAGGATATCATGATGATGATGCTGCTGCTGCTGATGATGATGATGATACCATAGGCGCTGTAATAATTAGACATTTTGTATGTGATTATGAAGTTGGGATGCAACCCCTGGTTGTTACTTGGGGCTCTGCATTCAGTTAGGCTTGGAAATTTAAAGCACTCTATGTTCCTACCCTTCATGCTCACCTACCTTTTCAGTACGGTAGTTCAGTAGTGAGGTACTTCAGAATTATGTGATCACACAAGTGTAAGTGTATTATTTTAGTTATGATGTTATTCAGGACTTCAACAGTGTGTGTCATGTTTATATATCATTGTGTGGACCACATTTCCTCACATTGATAGAAATATATAACAGGGAAAAACTAACAGGGAAAACAGTTTAAATTCTATTTTATTTTGTTCAATTTAATTCAATGTTGCAATTAGGTTACTGAGGATAAGGTTATGGTTAGGTGTAGCATTAATTAGCTGCACTAATTATTATGTCAGTGTAAAGTCCCCACAAGGATAGCGACACAAATATGTGTGTTTGCAAGTGTGTGGATGGTTATTTACATCACTGTCAGGAACAGTTGTTCCCACAAGGAAGGAATTGTGTTTTTTTTACCACTTGGGACATTTTGTTGGTATAAAACCAAAAGTGCCAATTGACTACTGTGTGTACATGCATGTGTGTGTGTATGTGTGTGCTTGTGTGGTATTTCTTTTGAATTTTAAATGATTTATTGTTTCACCTATAAAAGCCAGCTATAAATTCCCCAAATGGTTTTGTCTGTTTCCAGCTTAGTGTTTCACGACTGCATTGGATTCATGCTAAGATTTGTGTGCCTTTAAGCTTTCATAATCAATTTCTATTTTCTGCTCATGAACCAGCAACTGAATTTGTTACACAAGAGTACCACTGTGCTTCCGTTTTGGCGTGTTTATGCTAAGAATAACAACAATTTACTGTGAACCAAGTGACATAATCAGTATTGATTTCATTAATATTATATATGCAAGTTTAGGCCAGGCTTTTTTGATTGCTTGTTCCTCGGATGTCCCTACTTAAGAATCTACTGAGGAGTGAGGAAAAAAAAAGATCTTTATTTTTCAGCACTTTTCAATTTCTCGAGGACTATGTGGAATCAATACAAGGAAGGAGGAAGAAATAAAACAATTAGATTTATACTCTGTAGGCTAGATTTTTTAGAAAATGGTTCCAAAAGTGATTACATGTATTATGCAAAGTTTTTATATAATTTCGTGGTTTTCCTGGAGATATGTTATACAATTGGACAGGAAACGATGGTGTAATCATACAGTTTCATTAAGCAACACCCAATGTACTGGGGACTATATTGGTTGCTAGCTCTGGACACTCACCTTGTGATTGGATGGAAAGAAACTGACATGAATCTAATACAAAACGTTGCCATATCTTACCAAAGTTATTTACATCTCGCATTGGCGTGTTTACGTTCAAGTGCGTCGGATTGACAGTTCTGCAGGGAGACGTTGATCCCTGTATTTTCAAATCCGGCTTTCTTTCCACTCGTCCGGTGAGTCTATTGACGTGACAAAGTCACCCACACATGTCCAGTCACTGTCAGGCTGGAATATTAAAGCCCAAAGCTTAGGGCCATCCCTAAAGACGTGCCGGTCACGCCGTCGGCCATGTTATCTATGGGAAACCGAACACCTCAAAAGTCTGTCCAAATAGACGTACTCAGTTAAACTGCACAGCGCAGATCAATCACCCGTGCAACTAATTGGACAGCACAGAGAGGACTAGTGAACAAGACTGGATAGGTGATTCACATTTAACCATGCATATATGTTCAGAGTTACATGTTTGCATACATACAGTATGACAATAAATTTACAGAGTTTTTTTTTTTTTTTATGCGCCTTTTTATTTAATGCAACAGGGCAGGAAAATCCAAATAAGAAGCTTGCGAATAAGAAGCCAACTTCTGCCTCGTTATATTCTAAACCATTGAAATTGTTATATTCGAAACCATATGGAAATAAACAATAAAAATATTTATTTTTCCGAATTCCAACCATTGGTGCTGCAGCAGATCCGTAAAATACAAAAAAAAATTGTATCCTTAAAATATTATCTTTGGCAGATCCGCGAAAGAAGCAATAAAAAAAGTCTAAGTCTATAAATGGCAGGTGAAGTCTATGAGGAGGTTCATCAAAAGCTGATCGTCCACTTTCCAGATGGAATTTTGTTTAATTTACTACATTACGGTATTGCTCAGATATGACTCATGCTTTAAAAATAACATGTACAGAATGTAATTGCTTTATATTTGTAATTTGTCCAACGGCCAGGTCTTGGGCTTTTTCATGTCATTTTTACTTTTTTTTGCTTAATGCTTACCATGTACCAACCGAAAATAGTTGGGACAGGCAATTTAGGAATAGTAAGGAGATAAAAAAGGGGATCTCCAGTATAGTCTTTGGTCTGGAGGGCATGGTGTACATTTTTTCCAAAAAGTATTGTTTCATCTGATCACAGTGCACATTTGCACTATGTGATGGTCCATCCTAGATGCCTCAAAACCCAGAGAAGTCGACACCACTTCTGGATATGGCTAACATCCTTTCCTATCCTATCATATCCTTTTTTGCACATTAAGTGGCATTTCTGAAGGTAATCACACATTGTAGTGCTTCCTTGCCCTTGTGGTTATATCAACAATTGTCAAATGGCAGTTCCTGATGAAGTGCTGTCTGAGGGATCAACGATCATGGTGTTTTGCACCCTTGCACTTCATGCACTGAGATTCCTCCAGATATAATGCACTGTAGAGGGAGAAATATGTAAATGACTTTCAATATTGGTATATTTCCAATAGACTGCTTTTATACATTTAAATAATTTTCTCATGTATTTGTTGACAAACTGGAGATTTCTTGACAAATCTCTGCTTCTCAAAGCCTCAGCATTTTGTGGATACTAGTTTTGTACTAAATCATGATTAACATCACCTATTGCTATTGCCAGTTTGAAATAACATAATTATTTTATTTATTTAATATTTGTTTATTTATTTATTAGTTTATGACTAGCCCAAATTGCCCCTGTCTCAGATATTTTGGAATGTGCAGACCTGAAATGTAGGAATATGTATTATGTGTTATATGGTTTCACAAATCAAATTTTAGTTGACCAGAAAGAAGTGTAATAATTATATATTGATTTTTTTCTTTCATTTTCTATACCTGATTAATCCAATTCAGGATTGTATGTTGGGGCTGCAATAATCTGAAACCAGGCACTGCAGGCAGTGGGTGCCTGGAGAAAACCCACAGAGACATTTCGAGAATATAAACTCTAGATGTTAGAAATTGAAACCTTCATCTCTGGAACTGTGAAGTGACAGCACTGAAAACTGCTTCACATTATGGACCCTCCCCTGCCTCGTACACAGCCAAAGATGTCTATATTTACAGTTGGAACTAGGGTCACAGATGTAGTGAACAAGCATCTTAGACCACTGCACTGTGGTTATTCAAACTGAGACATCCCTAATGCAATCATGTTCACTTGATGAATGCAACCTAACATAGTTAATTAGCACGTCCATCTGTTATTGTAGGATGAATGGGGGACACAGCCTTTCTAAACTGCATATTGATGTGCACTGATTAGCCAAGACATTATGACCACCTGGTTTGCAATGTTTAGGTAGGAATGCTCAGATCTAGGCCAGGTTTTTCCCAGTGGACTTATGACCGGTGCATCAGACTACCTCAACTGGCTTGTCTTCTTTTCACTAGCTCATACTGATATCACTTCCCCAGATAAATGCAGGCCTCCTACCTGGCCTTCCACATGGTGTATTCTTCCAATTTCTTTCATGTAGATCCTACATGTGTGCTTCTTACAGACATTTTCACGGGGATTATAATGGTGAGTATTCTAAGCGAAATGGTATGGTATCGCAGAGGTTAGCATTGTTGTGCCACAGCCCTTGAGACCCAAGTTCAAGTCCCAGCAACTGTCTGTTTGAAATTTGCATATTTTTTTTACATATCCTGTGTCTGAACAGGGTTTCCTCTGGGTACTATGGATTTCTCATACATTCAAAAGACACCTTAGGTCATTAAATAACCTTCAATGACCTCACTTATAAATGACTTTTGGGAGCCAAACACCCTGTCACTAGTTCATTGTGTGTCTCTCCTTGCAGTTACTGGTAGGTACTCACCATCTCCATGCATTTCTTTTTTTCGAGATATTCCCACCGATTCATATGGATGTAATGATTTGGCACGTGTCAAAGTTAATTGTATTTATGTCTGCTCATTCCTGAAGCATTCAACATGTCAACCATAACAACCAACTGTTTACTTAAAGTCTAATATATCACAGACATTGCCATGTGCTGTAGTATTAAGATATTCAACATTAATCAATTTTTTCCTCTGTAAATGTTCATAATGTTCTGTCTCATCTGTGTATATTCATAGAGCTAGGCATTTTAATAAGGGTAAATGTGTGGTGATGTTGAGATCTTCCTTATCCACAGTAGCTATTTCTTAGGCATTCGATGGACATAAACGTCATCTATTGCTCAACCTAGATTATTAGAACAACATGGTTGGGCATACAAATCAGCAGATCCCATATAGACACCTAATTGAACTGCTTCGCCACTACTTTGTTTAAAAAGACTCCCAGTGATTTTTCAAACTGCTAAACATGTACATGGGGTGGAAGTAATTTTACTACGGGAATAAATGTTTTCCTTCCATGTTATTGTTACTAAATCTCTTTTTAGTTTCATTTTGCAAACGTCTGCAAAAGTTGCCCGTCAATGTTCTAATGTTCTGTATTTGCTTTGATGCTTTGTATATTTACCGCAAGGCAACTGTGAACTTGAAACCTCAAGGGTTGCAACAGACTTTTCATGTACTGGATGACAGACCACACACATGCTCCGTGTTACGCACAAAAACAGAAAGTCGGTTTGTTTCTTGGTCTTAGCGTCAATGTAAGGCTTCATCGTTGTCACAGAGGCAAGAAGCTGGCACATGAGCTGGTGTGTGCACGCCTGTGTAATGCAGATTACATGCAGCACCTATTACGTCTTTTATGCCTGCTCCTGCAACTCTGAACTGCTTCCAATTTACATTCCTGCATGGTGATTTCGATCAGTACACTTTGATAAATCATACAACAATTTACATAAAGGCAGACCCATGCTTAGAACCACACAGTCACGCAAGCCTTGCCGGCCTGTAGTCAGCAGAACAAGAACAGATGGGCTCAGAAAGAAAGCAAACAGGATATAGACATGTACTCAAATGTGTTACACTAGCAGATCACAATGCAAAGATTAACCGTATCAAGTATCAAGCTTAATGTTGAATTATGTTTGTCCTATAATGGACATATTTAAAAATACAGGCCATACAGTTCATATGATGGGGTTATTGAAATTATTTTTGAAATTTTACAGCTCATAGTGTAGAGAAAATAAGGGAGATCTAAAAATATTTATCATTTCTGAAATTAAAAGTAAAAGAAGCTGTTTTTTTTTTTAAGTCTCTTGAGCAGATCAAAAGTCCTGACCTTTATGTCATTACGTTACTTCCGTCATCATTAAATGTGGTTTGTTTACTGTTTAAAATGGTTACATTATACATATTGAGCAATATTTGTAAATAGCTTTTGTTTTACATTTGTATTTTCCAAAAAAAGATTTCTGGAAACCCAAAGAGATTAGCATGTTTCATTTTTAATTTTAAGCTCAATTTCATCTTAAGTTCAATTCAATTCAATTCAATTCAATTTTATTTCTATAGCGCTTTTTACAACGTAA
>JAYJMA010036283.1:0-11493 GCA_036873895.1 Parotocinclus cabessadecuia
GTGTGTGTGTGTGTGTGTGTGTGTGTGTGTGTGTGTGTGTGTGTGTGTGTGTGTGTGTGTGTTTTATAGAGGCACCTATCTCCTGAAGAGTTTGTGACTTTATTCGGGATGCCCATCTCTGAGTTCGATCGTCTGTCTCTGTGGAAAAGGAACGAACTAAAGAAAAAAGTCTCGCTTTTCTAACAGCAACCGAGCCACTTCCTCTGGATACTAACACACACACACACACCCACACACACACGCACACACCCACACACACACACCGTATAACAAAAATTCCAAACATCTCCCTCCTCTGTGGGTCCTAAAGCTGATTAGAGAGATCACTCCTGGAGATCCTCGTTCCTCTTCATGCGTAAGAAGGTCTAAGCAGGGGTGTTTGGATGGGGTTCAGTTTAACGTCCATAGTGACGTCCGAACCGGCTCACTTTAAACTTGAATGACTCCATTTGACCCCCGGTTGTAAACGCCTTATTCCTGTTTTCTATTCTGTACCTCTCTCAAAGTGCCCTGTTCAGTTTGTACTATAGGCTTTTCTGTATATATAAATAGAAAGATTTATCTTTATGGGGGCACCCTTCGTCCCATGTCATCTTACGCTCAGATGTAACTCCGCCTGGCCATTTGTTGGTGCCTAATTAGGGCTTCATCAGGTCCGAGCTATAACCGTAGCTGCAGTAAAGCGTTACTGTGCGTTTTTAATCGTGATTATAACGTAACATAAACACTCTACAGTCACTCATTAAACACTTATTTATTCAAACTCGCCGTTCCCCATTACATACATCTGATTCTTTTTCTTTCCAAAAGTATTGGGACACCCCCACATTTGGAGTTTCCTGCTCTAAAAGGAAGACGTTCTACCAGGTTTTCGACTGTGACTGTGGGGAGAGGACTGGCCTCTCTGACTTTGTTTTTATTTTTATTTTCTTATGTTACTTACCCAACCCCAGAATGTTTCTTGATTATTCTTGTTATATTAGTTCTCTTTTGTTCTTCTTCTTTTTCCTTTTCTGTTTTTTTTTCATTCTTTGGTTACTTTGGGTTTTGTTTTGTGTTTCATCCATTCCCTTTCCGCACTTATTTCTTTTCATGCTTTCTTTCTTTCTTTCTTTCTTTCTTTCTATTCTTTATGCCTTTTTTCTTTGTTCTTTTTTTCTTCCTTTCTTTGTGTCACTTTCATTCTTCTAATTCTTTCATTTTCTTTCCTTTCTTTTTTTCATTAGTTCATCCTTCCATCTTCTTTTCTTAACTTTCTTTTTTAGGTTATTTCTTTCTTCTTATTTATTGTTCCTTTTTTAATGTGTTTCTTTCTGTTTTCTTTCATACTTTCTTTTTGGTCCCAGTCAATCCGCATCAAACCAAACTCACCCAACCATGGAACAGAAACGGAGCTGGAACTACGGGGTCGAGTCCAAACCCTGAAAACCAAAAACAGCCCCACAACATTCCTCCTCCACCAAACTTTACAGTTGGTACAGTGCAGCCAGAGCATCACCCATTTGCCAAACTTTCCACAGAACACGTTTACACTACCCAAGAGTCCAGTGGCAGCATCCTTTAGACCACTCCAGCTGAAACACCCAAGAGGCGTGTCTCAATACTTTTGTCCATAACTGGTAAATCCATAGAGAAAGAATCATATCTAGTCAAATACAAACACTGTATTAATTATATAAATTATACAATATGAATATAAATTATAGAATTATATAAAATACAAACTCTAAGTAATTCAGTTTTATAATCATATAAAATACAAACATTGATACGATGGTATTTTTTGCAGTCACGTTAGTCGACGGTGTAAATAACACAGCATGCTTAACACACGACATTGAGATGTTCATGTTTGTATCATTCACTACTAATGTCTAACTAATGTCTGATCTGAGAAAACCAGGCTGTCTGTCACTCATAAAAAATAAAACCTCGTGGAATTGACATACTGTACAGTTCTGTTTACTTACAGCCTATACTCTCTCTCCTCCTTGCTGTGTGTAGGTGAGCATTATCCTGCCATCCTGCAGATATTGCTGAGTTTTAGTGGCCCTCGTATCACTGCTATGGCATCAGAAGCCCAGGTTGTGTCGGACTAAGCAACCGGAGGAGAAACTGGTGGCATAACAAGAGAGTTTTACCTTTTAGACCACAACAGTATATGCTGTTTTTACTCAAGTCTGCTGCAGGGAACTTGTTATAGAGTGAACAGTTTCTTTTACAGCTTTGAGTCTTCCGAAAAAGCAGAATTTAATTTATGAAAATATGCAACTGCAAAAAGGAAGCAAAATACAAACGGGTAAGTACTGAATACCGTAAGCACAAATGTAACTGTATCAAAAATACTAAGCTCAACCCAATAAATATTAACATAAACACATTTATATAACCGTAAACATCCGAAAGCATACTTTAGATGACTTTAGGAAAAAGGAATATGAGGACTGGTTGACTGAGATGATTGAAATCCATAACAATAAAAAGTTCCAGTGCACTACTTCCTATTCAGTTCAGTTACATGTAGTGACCACGAGGCAGCACTAAAAGCACACATAGAAAACTATTGTAGCGAAACCAATACAGGATAAACATATATCTGATTTTAAAAAATGTATCTGATATATTTTTAATAGAGTAAAGACTTTTAATCTGGCATCCTCTCACATCTAAAGACAAAGTCGTAGAGTTTTTACAAACCTTGGATTTTACAAAGGTTGTCGATCTTACATGGTCACTATTTGTAAAACTGGAACTCGATCACTTTTAACATGATTATTACACAGTCGTAAGAAGGCACACACCTTTACAAAAATCTATAAATCGTGAGATCATGAAAACACTACATTTTATAACTTAAAAAAAGCTTTAAACGCATCAAATACAATCCTTTTTAATAATACTAAATGAACAGTCAACAAACGAGAGACACACTGCAAGACAGAGAAGTTGATTGAGCAAGAATTTCCACAAGACAAATACTTAAAACAAATGAACTAACAACACTCATTGTTAAGGCATAATGAACTAAATTGCAAGATTAAAGATCTACATGGGGTTCAAACATAATTGCAATAACTAAAGTGAAAATAGTGAAAACGTTCATATAGGTAAAAAAAATTTACTAAAAAGGTATATGAATAAAATCTGTCTGACTTTATCTTTAGATGCCAGGCTAGATAGTCAAATAGTCTTTTGGACGACTTTTTCGGAATCTTTTAATCACCTATCGTTAGCATAACATAGCCAATCGTTAAGCTTTTAACTACATTACCCATGATTCGGCAGCAAACGGCCGAGTCGCCATGTTGTAGGAAATCCGTTGGTGTGGTGGATTAGTTTAATCCGAGCGAGTAGAGGGGGAGTCCGGATACCTTAACCCGTCTGAACGCTGCAGATCCAGAGCCGATTTCACAACAGATGTAGTTTAACAACGTAAGGGATCTTGTTTGATCGTTTTAGACAGGATTAAAGGCGTCGTTGCGAAGCAGGAGGTGCTGGAGGTCTCTAAAGAGCCCGTTGTGCACGGTGGTATTTCCTGACTGACAGAGACTCAGGACCGGGTCGCTCTGCTCTGCTCTGCTCAACCGGGACCCCGAAATCAGCCGTTCTCCTTCGGTTCGTGCTCTCCCTCCCCCCCTTCCCCGTGTTTATGTGACCGTGGAGGTTTTAACCGGCTTCGTTTTTACTCCATAAAGCGGAGCAGCCCCTTAGACCGTCCGTTAGCCGCAGCTAGGCTCGGCTAGCTCCGTTAGCTCCGGCTCTCCGCCGCACCGAACGCACAGGAAAGTCAAGGCGAGGCAAAGGAGTGGAAATGTCAGCCAATGAGCAGAACAAGTTCTCCACCACCGAGAGGCCGATTAAAGGTGAGAGCTCCTCCGTGTAACCGCTGCCACCCTCGGGTCTCCTCCGCTTACCATTAGCGCCATGCTAAAGGTGCAAACCTGAACACATTTACACCCTACAGGCTCCTAAAGAGCAATCCTTCCCTTCCAAAAGTATCAAATTTATTATCAATAATCATAGCCGAGAATTCAAATTAATCCACGGGAGCATGCACACTGAAATCTGGTCCCGATTATAAAACCGCATTTTAGAGACGCAAAGCAAAGTGATTAAACAGGGATGAATGCGAAATTATTCTTTAATTGTTCTCTAAAAATGCATTTTGCACTTTATGAATTAATGACAAAGAGGGCGATTACAAAGCGTAAGACTTGAGACCTTTCAGCTGTTCTTCACGGTTTCAGTGCAAATGATGGAAGATTTAAACGTTTATTGTGTAAAGTTTTTTTTAATCGTTTAATTAAAGAAGCAAATCGCGATGCAAAACATCAAACTGAAAGCTGATA
The DNA here is from genome assembly GCA_036873895.1 of Parotocinclus cabessadecuia. Classification (NCBI taxonomy): domain Eukaryota; kingdom Metazoa; phylum Chordata; class Actinopteri; order Siluriformes; family Loricariidae; genus Parotocinclus; species Parotocinclus cabessadecuia. The sequence continues at coordinate 4,350 of JAYJMA010036283.1, forward strand.
CTCGTTTTTAAAAAAATCTGGAAAAAAAGGCCGATCACCCGCGGATTAAAAACCTGGCAGGAATACAAACTACATTGTAGAGACGGAAGAGTTACCACAGAAATACTCAACTGAAGCTTAAATCTGTGCAGAAACACCGAAAAGCAGCGTTTTAGGGATTATTTATTACGTTTAAATCGCTAGAAACAGTCAAATCGGGTGAAAACGGTGTCAATAAAACCTTTTTTAAAAAGTATTAAAAATCATGATTAACTGTTAGTTATGGAAATAATAAAGGTTTTACCGAATATAATAGACATGATTTAATGTTGGCCTGTACAAAATAAAATAATTTAATAAATGAAAAAAATAGCAGGGTTAATTAAATATCGATATGATAAAGATGTGGACTGTGTTAGTCTAGCAGTTAAGACACTGGACTCAGGACCAGAAGGTCCAGGGTTCAAATGCTGGAAATGTTAAAAAAAAATAAATTAAATCTAGTGAAACAGGTTATTGTTTTTATAACTGTTTAACTTGATTTTTTAAAATTAACTGATTTAAAAACCATATGTTTTTATGTAACCATAAAAAAATGAGAAGTCAATAAAAATGAACTATAACATAAAATATAAATAGAATATAGAATAGAATACAAAATTAGGAAGCCATTAAAAAATCTTTAAAAACAATAAAATAAAATTTAGTGGGATTAAAACACTAAAATAATAATCATTTAAAAAGTAAAACAGAAATTCCAGTAACCAAATGAATGAAAGTTTAAAAACAAATTAGTAACAATAAAAAAGAAAAACTTTAATGTTCAATGTAAACAGAATGAAATAAAAGAAAAAATAACAAGAAAACAAATAATACAAAACCTGTAAAACAGTTAGAATTAAACAAAAGAACTAAAATAATAAAATATGATGTACTTTAAGATGGAATTATGGATGCCAAAATGGGTCAGAAAGAGTCGAGTTGAAGACCCCCTTAAACAGGCTCTGTGTTTCACGTGACTGAAGGCGAAGAGGAAACGATCGTTATGATAAATAATCGCTGAATACGAGTTTCGCTCTCGTCACCACAGGTTTATAAAATTACCAACTAATCATGCCTTCACAGAAAAGCTGCAAATGGAGCGAGGCGATTTAGAACGTTCCTGTCGGTCCCGTGTGGAGTGTCCTAGTACTTAATACTAATACCTAGTACGCAGATGCGACTTAATTCAGAAAGGGAAAAATTCCCAGGAAATTCAGATAAAATGGAGGGAAAAAAGCGTTTAGAGAAGAAAAACTTATGTTCAAAATATAATAGATTACAATCAGATTTTAAAACATCAAAATGATGGGGTTTAAATACAAATAAGAATAAGCTTAAATAAAATAAATAATTGGAAAAATAATAAAATTGCAGTCATAAATGAATGAAAACAAATAACTGAAATGTTAATAAGATGTAAATAAATATCAAGTAAATTGTTAAAATAAAAAAGGCAATAAAAAAAGGCAATAAAAAGTAATAAAAATGTAATTGTTTAGGTAAAACAGTTAAAGTGAAATGAATAATGTAGAATCCAAAATATTTAAATTAATAATAAATTAGATAAACCAGTTAAAATGTTAAAGGTTCAAAACAATAAAAGTAAAAAGTAATTTAATAAATGAGATTAAACAGTTCAAAATAAATAAATAAAAACAAATAACTGACCTAAAACAGTTAACATAAAATTAATAATGTAAAAAAAAGATGCAAAATATTTGAATAAATAAACAGTAAACCAGATATAACATTTAAAATAAACTTAATAAAAAAAGATTGAATAAGTGATAACTAAAATGATAAAATAATTCAATTAAAAAGAATATGTGAAATAATTTAATAAATAGAAAGTAAAAAAAAAACAGTTGAAATAAAAGTAATAACAATGTTAAATATTTTATTAAATCAGGTAAAATAGTTTCAGTTAAATTAATGCAAATGTAAAATAATGTAATAAATAATAAATCAACTGTAAGAGTTAAAATAAAATAATCCTGATCCACCTTATAGAGAGCAAGGCTCATGTTTTTACTCTGATGTTGGAAATGTGTGTGAGGGCGAAATCTCTTAAAGTGGTTTGGTGTAAGCGATAAACAAAATCTGAAATCAGAACAAAAAAAAAGTCAAAAGAAATCCTGTATAGAAACAAAAGATGCAGCAACAATTGATGAATAATCGATTATGAATTGGTGAATAATCCTTAAGTAATTGGGGAATAATTAAGAAATAACTGGTAAATGATTGGGGAATATTTGGGGAATCATTGATAAATATTTAAGCAATAATTGATAAATAATTGGTGAGTAACTGGGAAATAATTGATAAATAATTGGTGTATAATTGAGGAATAATCTGTGATTATTTGGGGAATAATTGATAAATAATTGGTGAATAAGTGAGGAATAATTAATGAATAATGAATGAGTAACTGGTGAATAATCGGATCCCAGCCTCTGAATCATGAAGTCCCCAATTCATATATATTTTGGGCAGAGTTACGGTGAGACCCAGCCGGTTGTGCCCCAGTCGAAAACGTGTTGATGTCGGATCGTTTCCTGAACGTTCTTGGTTACTGAAGCAGGATCGGTGATGAGTTGTACATGCCTTTAAAACCCCTGAGGTTTTCCTCTCATCTATTCTGTCTCGCTCCCTGATGATCTGATGGTTTGCTCTAAATGAGGTTGTGGTGCGTTTAGCCGAGACAGCTACTGTAGAAAATCGTCCTGCTTTTGATTCCGTCTCTCTGTGACCTGTTTAAGCTCTACTCCGTCACATAGAAAGAATCTTTGTTAAAGATGACACAGTTTTACCCGGCTCGCTCTCTCGCCTGTAATCTCTCGTCCACCGGGTGTTCCAGGATTCTGTACGTCTCTTAAAAATGGACGGGACTTTTGGATTTTTTTAACTGGTTTGTTTTGAAAGCGGCCATCGCCCAGCGCTTGCTTCTAAACATTAGGCCCGTTGACTTTCCTTTTTCTTACAACTGTTCGAGGCGGTCGTCCTTAGCTCTCGAGCTCCTAAAGCCCTCGCTTTATTTCCTCTTTCCCTCCTGTAGCGGTGCCGTATCCCCCGACGACGCGCCTCACCATGAAGGAGCTGTACAAGGACGGACGGCCCACGGTGGAGCTGCTGAAGTCCCACCTGCTGAAGGAGGGACGGCTGGAGGAGGACGTGGCCCTGCGCATCATCAACGACGGAGCGAACGTCCTGCGCCAAGAGAAGTGCATGCTGGAGGTGGAGGCTCCAATCACAGGTAACCCTCATTAGAGGGATCACCAAAATTAGGGGTCCGTTACAGGTAACACAGTGCACCTGTTAGAGGTGATTGAGTACCGGTTATATTAACACATTTTCTAACTGTTACGCAGGCTGTGCGCCTGTGTTCCCATCCGTGTTCTGATGTCCCTGTTACATGTGGTTATGTGCCTGTTACAAGCGTACAAGTGTTACAAAGTTGGCCATTTGTTACACGAAAGCGAAACTATTTCATGTGTTTACGTCCCCGTAATGCATGTTTACGTCCTTGTTACATGTGGTTATGTGCCTGTTACTAGGTATTTGTCACATGGAGTTGCGCTCCTGTTACGCATGCCTGTGTCCCCGCTACGTGCGTGTGGTCATGTGCACTCGCCTATATTGTTACCTAGTTATGCTTCTGTTAAAGGAAGTGAGGCATTTGTCACACAGTTATGTGTTTGTTACAAGCACTTTTGACAGTGGAGCGTTGTCTCAAAGCAGCTTTATATTATATATATATATTATTTTATATTACCTAATGTCTAACACAAACCTAAGGTGACAGTGGCAAGGAAAATCCGTAAGTTTACAGAGAAAAAACCTTAGGAGGACCAAGAATCATAAATGTACCCGGCCTGTAGCCTTAGTAACCTTAGTAACTCTATGGATCTGTAAATAAAAACTGTTACATGATATTAAAGGTAAATGTATAAAATGGTTAAAGTGAGAGATTAATTACCTGTAATTCACTGCTTATTACATTTATCAACAATTATTAGGCTTTGTACAACTGCCCAATATTCCCTGGGGTTTAAGGTCTTCAGCCAGGCTTCCACTGTCGGACCCCCGGACCAATTCCCCCAGGCAGGACTGCATAAACTGATTATAACATGTACTAACATGCGTGTTTTATGATACGTGTGCCGTGTTTATGACTGGAAGAGGATTTACCGAATGCACTCTGGCCTGACCTTAGCGATAATCCGTCCCCTGACCGGCCCGGGCCCGAGGGGAGTCCGGCCTTGTTCCCGAATAGAGGGAATCCTTTGATTGGCTAAGTTTCAAATGTCAAAACGTCACCAGCGTCCCGCCCGATCCGCCTGCGACGCCTTTGATGTCCCAGAGGAGGTCACAGGAAACCCCCCGTCTCGATCCCCTAACAGGTGTGCAGATAAAAATGGGGTCTCGTCCCCCTCGGGTCCTTAATGTCATATGAACTGGAGCTCAAGGTTTTGTATAATTTAAGCCATGTGTGCGTGCGTAAACCATTTGTCTGTGGACTCAGTACGACTTGTTCCTCTGCTCCTGTTTCTGTGGAGAATCCAGAATCCATGTACGCTTTCTATTAGGAACTCATTACAGTAATGAGGAAGGGTGTCCACAAATTTTTGGCTCCTTCCTGTATCCTGTTACAATCTCACCTCTCTCTCTCTCTCTCTCTCTCTCTCTGTCTGTGTGTGTGTGTGTGTGTGTGTGTGTGTGTGTGTGTGTGTGTGTGTGTGTGTGTGTGTGTGTGTGTGTGTGTGTTTATGTTTATTGTTCTCAGTCTGTGGAGACGTTCATGGCCAGTTCTTTGACCTGATGAAGCTGTTCGAGGTTGGAGGGTCACCCAGTAACACACGCTATTTATTCTTGGGTGATTACGTCGATCGAGGTTACTTCAGCATCGAGGTGAGAGTCGTTATCCCCAAGATACTCCGGCGTGGCTGTGCCACATCACAAATCGATCAGCGAAACATTCAGAGTGTTCTGTGTGTCTGGTCTTTTGTTGGTGTTTGAACAGCGCATCATATTAGTGTTTGGTCTGTATTTGATAGGTCTTAAGTGTATATTTTGATTTGTGTTCTGTTAGCGTTTGATCAAGACCTTATTACTAGCATTTAATCAGTACGTTAGTGTTTAAAATTCATGTTTTAATTCTTTTTATAACGGAGCATTGTCTCAAAACAGCTTTATAATATTATGTGATCTTAAAGGGCCAATCCCAAATTGTGCAAACCTAGGGCAACAGTGGCAAAGAAAAACTCCCTGAATGTAGAAGGAAGAAACCTTGGCAGGCTCAAAAAGGGACCCGACCTCCATGGCCTAGACGTTAATTGAATAATTAAGTTGTAGTAACAGTAAAATTAAGTAAATAATACAATTTGAATCAATAATAAAAATTTAAAAATAAATAATTAATAAAAATAACAAATTAATAATTAATAATTAATTATTATTAATTAAGTCCTCAGTGGGAGGCACATCGGCTCCTAATAAATAATTGATGGAGGGAGTTACTGTACACTGGTGGGACTGGTTCCTGTTAATGGAGACCAGTAGAGTGATGGTGAGGTGGAGGTACCAGAACATCAGCTTGGAGAGAAAAGAGAAAATGTAGTTACTTATGAGTTAGGAGCACAGAGTCTATTAACAATCACTGATGCCAGATGTAACATGAAACTCCGGCAGCACTGCTGTAGCAGCATAGCTAGAAGGAAGAACCAGAAGGTAATACAGCCAAGAGGCAGGAGCCAAGCTGAGCCATGTGTCATAGTCTAAATCTAACCAAAAGCCTGAGTAAATAAGAATGTTTTAGCCTAGACTTCAAAATTTGGCTGAATCGGGAACTAAATTAAATCAATACCATAACAATATGTACAGATTAAACACTAATAATGTATTGATTAAACACTAAAGCACTGTACATTGGTGTTTAATCAACACCTTCTTAGTGTTAAGTACCTTAGTGTTGATCGTTACATTAGTGTTTGATCATGTTTTTATTATTTTTCTTGCTAAATTCGAAGCGTAATAAGGAAATGACTAAAACTACCTCTCCAGTTCCTTTTTCTCTGGATGGATTTAAACACTTTTTTTCCCCCCTGTTTTGGCTTTTTTTTTTTTTTTTTTTGGGTGTGAGTGACCTTCGAGCACAGGTTACTTCATGGGGGGCATTGAAATGTCAGCGAGAGAGGAACATTCCTCACCATCAAACCCCTCCAAAGCTCTAGGGCTGGAGGTCAGCAACGACCATGGGCGGACCTTAACCCCGGCTCTCGGGCACATCACAGAGCTTCATAAAGGACTGGACTTCAGTCAGGGCACCACCTCCTGCTGCTCTCAAACCGCACCCGATCAGCCCGTGTGCAAACGATGCAGACGTGAAGCTGCATTTAAGGAATAATTTGTTTATATTGTTGTTTGGCTTATCCAACCCAACAGCATCAGCATTCACTCACGCGTGTGTATCTGGTAACCTACCAAGTCACAAAGGGCGTTTATTGGTGGATCCAAAAGCAAACGGGATTCACTAACAGAATTGGCTTATTTGAATAACCACCCCCACCAGTCAAGGCGAAGCGTGTGCGCGTGTGTGCGCGTGTGCGTCTAAACATCTCTTTATCTGACTGTTTGGCCAAAGTGTTAGATCGGATAAAATTTGTAGTATAAGGCACCTAGTTTTTGGCCGCAGAAACTGAAGCTACTTCCTGTGGGTTTTGCTGTCACTCTTTGTTTGTTAAACCATTGTAGTTTTGCGCCGGTACCTCAATAATGAATCATATCAGTTTAGTCTTGATATCAGTAACATGCTAAAAAGTGCCTGTCGTATTGTAAATGTCTAAATTTTTAGCCTTTGTGTGTGTGTGTGTGTGTCTCCCCCTAGATAACCTATTTCCATGTTTAAAGGAATAATCAGATGCTAACAGCAGAGCTTCAGCTATTTCAGTCTCTCACTATAGCCTCTTATCGTTATCGTTCGTGTGTGTGTGTGTGTGTGTGTGTGTGTGTGTGTGTGTGTGTGTGTGTGTGTGTGTTTGCAGTGTGTGCTGTATCTGTGGGCGCTCAAGATCAACCACCCGAACACACTGTTACTCCACAGAGGAAACCACGAGTGACGACACCT
>JAYJMA010036294.1:0-25296 GCA_036873895.1 Parotocinclus cabessadecuia
GGGTTTTCTCTGGGTGTTCCTGATTCCTCCCACAGTCCAAAGACATGACTTGACTTGTGTGTGACCATCGATGTGTGTGTGTGTGTGTGTGTGTGTGTGTGTGTGTGTGTGTTTGTGTGTGTGTGTGTGTATTTCCACATTTCTACATTTATTTACTTATTTATTTCTTCCTAACCTCATTTTAAAGAAGGATTGTTTAGTTTAGAAGCAACGAAACAACACTTTCTCATCATTACCAAAGCTAGCTAAGCTATGCTATGAACTTTGCAAGGACTTTGAGTGACCGTGCACAAGCTCCTATTTCAGCGGTGTGTTGTGAACGCACTTTAAGTTCACTATTTTTCAAGCCATTATGTAAGAGAATAAAGTAGGGATACAAATATGTTTCCAGTTTGCAATGTGGATATGTTTTACCTTTCTAAATTATAGTGTTTAGAATATGTTTAAGATGTATTTGAAGTCAGTTTTCACTGTGATTATGAATAAATGCATGTAAAGCACGCACATCTGAGTTATAGGTTTAAACTCATAATATTTCATTCATTCTAACTTGATTCTATTCAAGATCATCTGTTGAGTTCCCCACTCAGTTTAAACTAGATCTATGGTGGAAATGTTGAGTTATAACCACTTTTATGTACATCTTTATTAAATATCATAACGTCTCATTCATTCTATGTCACCTGTGTCACCCTGAAGCACTCAGTGAGACTAAGTGACCTGTTGGTATACTGTCTGCTATATAAACAAACACACACACACACACACACACACACACACACACACACACACACACACACACACACACACACCTGTCATATGTTACAAAGTATTGGGACCATACAGAACTGTTGTAGTTCTGGCAGGAATATCTAGTTATTTTACATATACACCTTTGTATATATTATTTATTATAAATTATGCAATATCACCCATATTCCAGTTTAACCACTATATGTAGTATGTCCTGTCCGTCCATCCATCCATCCATCCAGCCATCCATCCAAGATCCTCCAAACTGTGCTTCCACATTCAAATCTATTCCCTAAAAATTTAGACCACAGAAATGCATAATAGTTATTAGATAATTCGAGATTAATAAAATAAACAAGCACTCATATTTACAACCCCAATTCTACTGAACTCGGGACAAAAACTAAATCTATTTTTAAAAAAAAATAGGATGAAAAACACAAGAAAAACAATGAGTTCAGTGTTACCTCCTGTTACCTTTAGAGGGGGCACCTCTAAGGGGAAACGAGGTTCCTATAAAGTGCCAAATACAGAGCACAGGTAAACCGTTGCCATTTAAAGCTTAGGAAACCGACATAGCGGAGCTCCTCAGTTGTCGGCTGCAGCTTTCTCTTTTACGGTAACACTTTCTTTTTAATTATCTAATACACATGTCTAAATCTGTGAATGTTTGGTGCAAATTAATAATATTGTGCAGTGTCTCACTAGTAGCTTTTATATGAATTAAGCTTGGTGGTCGCTGCTTCCCTACGCTGTTTAATATTTGTTTAGTTTGTCACTAGTGGCATTTGAACAGCTAGCGTTCATATGAAGTATAACGTAACCTTTTAAGTTTTTTTTGTTTTATTTTGTTATTTTATTTTCCTCAAAAAGAGCCGTGTCTGTGCCAAGTATTCGTTTTCCCTTTCCAGTCCAGCTGTAGCTTATTGTCGTCAGAAGTATCAGGCCTAATGAACTCTTGATCTGGCCTGTTAATTAGGGTCTGAGCAGGAACTTGTTAAGCACGTGGCTTAATATCAGATGGTTATTTGTAACCCTGTGGACAAAAGACTCCGTAAATATTTTATGCATACCAGTCCTCCTGTTCCCACTGAACATAATCTCTACTGAGTCAAAAAGTGTGTGTGTCAGTGTCACCTGTAGCTCTTAAAGTCAAACGGTTAGCAGGTGTTCATAGTTGACGCTGAGAACACCATAATTAACTTTTTATTATATTTTTGTATGTACCGTTTTTGGACCTACAGAGCTTCTCCACGTTAACCGTTCTCCATACCTCCTCGCTGTAGAAAACATGACTTCTCAGTTGAATAAAGCAATGGAAGGTTTAATCAACGTGTTCCACACCTATTCTTCCAAGGAGGGTGACAAATACAAATTGAGTAAAGCTGAGCTGAAGAGCCTTCTACAAGGAGAACTTGGTGACTTCTTAGCAGTAAGTTCATTTACAAAGAACTGAAACCCATTGTGTGATTTACCTGTCATGTGTAATAGTTTTCCCCTTTCTTCAATGCTTGCATTCCTTCTAGGCAAGTAAAGATCCACTGGTTGTGGAGAAGATAATGTCTGATCTGGATGAGAATCGTGATGGAGAGGTGGACTTCCAGGAATTTGTGGTTCTGGTTGCAGCACTTACTGTAGCATGTAATGACTTCTTTGTTGAGTGCATGAAAAAGTGATTTTTCCATTCAGCTTGTCATCTGGCTATGCTTTGCTGCTGCTTCTTAATAAAGTGTTGCGAATGACTTGATGTCCAAATATGTATATTATTATTACTCTGGTGAATTTCAGCTTAAACTGATATACTGATCACAAAAACCTGATATTTAGATTGTCCAATATGTCCTCCGGGTCTGTGTGGGGATTTACTCGGAGTACTCTGAATCTGAAATGGCAGAAGTTTGTATGCCTTTGTGGTGTACTGAAATGTTAAGAGTGTGACGTTGGGTAAATGTTTCTCATAGAATCTCAAAGGTTCAAATATCACAGTTGTATTCCAGTTGGGAAAGGCTGTGAAAACATAGAATGACATTGGCATCTTGCAATTAGGTGACTGCTCTATTTGTAACATTTGAATTGATCTCCCCACCGCATTAGCAGTTGGCTTTTTTTTATATTAGTGTTTAGAGTACAATTTCTAATCTAGAATTTTTTTTCTCAAATAAACACACCCAACATCAGTCTAAAGTTATCATGTATATAAACTTAATTAGAATTGACCATGACTGTGTTACCTGGGTGAATATGGATTGAACTTAGTATAACTTCCGTCAATTTGTCACAGGAACTGTGCGCCTTTTGCTGCTTTTTACTTTTCATGCCATTATGGACACTAGATTTGTGTTCTGTTAGAACTGTTAGCTAGTTTAGAAGTGTCCAGATCTTTGACAGGTCTTTACTGAGTCTTACTGCAAGGTGCACATCTCATGTAACGATGATGCTCCTGACTGCATATTCATTGTCCATAGGTGCTGTGGTAAAGTAGGATCTGTTCATAGAGGTCAGTGCTGTGAGGCCAGTCTGCTCCGTCTATTGTGAACTGCAATATCTTTGTGCTCCTTTCTGTGTGGAGTCTGCATTGTCATCGCTTTGTTGGTTTACTCCAGGTGCTCCGGTTTCCTTCTACAATCCAAAGATCACAGAATCCCTAAAAGCATAGTACAAAATCATGTTTTGTCTTTTTTCTGTTGATATTTTCTGCAAGATTCTTGGATATGCTAAAAATATGTGAAGACCATACAGTGGTCCGAAAGTTTATTCATTATAATGTTTAAGGGGGTTGCCACTGTCGCTCTAAATTTGCTCAGTTACAGATTTGGGTCCAGATCATTGTAAAGCTCCTATGAAACAATGCTCTATTGTAAATAAAATCACTGTAGAAATACATTTAACTTTGATGAGTATGTCTGAAATAGGACAAAGCCAGGTTGCCAGGGCTGGTGTCACAATATTCCTGTAGGCATGAGTTCTCCTCTAGGGCGCCATCTGGTGGAGATGCCAAAGACAAACATCAGACCTAAAGGCACAGTTGGAAGTGGACGTAGCTTGTATTTGCCATCTGGGGCTGGGGTATAAAAAATAACAATGTTTAATAGATTATCAACTATTGAGAACACAATACATGGGGTATCGCTTGCTGTTTCACCATTGAATGTCACCTGGACCATGCCTAGAGGTTTGCACACATGGGTGTGGGAGGCATTCCAATTGATTACAGAATCTAAAAAGTGAGGTCTAAAGGAATAGCACTTCATATGCTACACAAAGCAGATATTTTATGAGCAAAGGACAAAAGTGTTTCTGACCACAGACCTAAAAATCAATTTGCTTTGGAACACAGGCAGTTCACTCACTTTTACAAACTGGCTGGGCCTTAACCCTTTTAGAACCAAAGGACCTATTTCCCATGTATCCCATACTTTTAAATGCATGCCAAATGCAATTGAAACAATCTGAAAGGGTCTTAAAGGGTTCAAGTAAGGTGTAAAAAATGCCTCATGTTTGTTTCCTGACCCTTTCAGGACTGTAGGTCGTTTCAATCACATTTGGAGTCCATTTAAAATCATGGGACAAGTATGCTCCTTGGTCCTCAAAGGGTTAACGACCAGCATAACCACAAAACTGCTCTGGATTTCTTGGAGTGATGTGTGGTCACAGTTACTGAACCAGACAAAGCTGTGATTAAAAAGTGTAGAAGGACTAGGCTTGAAGGTCAAACATCAAAAACACTTTATGTCCAATGTTACTTGACAAGAATATGAAGTTGGCTGTTGAAAGCTTTCTTGACAGCATTCACAAGATCATGGATGTAGCCATGAGATTTTAAATAGTCTCACATTGTCCATTTTCAGACGTCTTGATCAGTCTGAGCTGAGGTCGTCATTGCAGGAACGTTGCACCTTAGACCGATGCTATCTCACTGCACAGAACCTTTTAGCCATATCACAAACTTGACAGTACCGTGTGTTTATACCCTGAGGTGTGTTCTTATTACAAACAGGGAAACTGTAGACAGGCGGCATCACTTTGGTCACTCTACCTAAACCAATCGCTCCTGACATACTGGCACTGCAACTGTCAACACACAGTGTAGACATCTTTTGTAGTTCATAAAGATATTTACTATTTTATAAAGTAGTAACATGGAGCTCACCAGCTACTTGTTTCAAATTCCACAGGTTGTTTTCCTGTGCTACATGCATTGTGCATTGTAAAGGATTCTTAGCCATAATAAAGAGCTGTATACATAATATCTGGGTCATACTACAAGATTCTCGCAACTGTGCATACACATTCAATTCGATTTTTTAAAATCTTATTTAGACTACTGATATATCTGCATACTATTTTTTCATTATTTGAGATATTAATAAGCTAAACAAGCACACAACAAAAAAAAACATCAATTCCAATATAGTCGGGGTGTTGTGTAAAACATAAATAAAAACATAATACGATGATTTGTAAATCCTTATCAACCCATATTCCACTGAATACTTTACAAAGACAAGATAATGTTCAAAACAGATCAAATTTATAGTTTGTTTGCAAATATTTACTCATTTTGAATTTGATACCTGCAATTGGTTCCAAAAGAGTTGGAACAGGGGAAACAAAAGACTGGGAAAGTTCAAAAAAACAACTGAACATTCCACAGCTGAACAGGTTAATTGGAAACAGGTGAGTGTCCAGACTGGGTATCCCCGATATCCCCGAAAGGCTCAGTCGTTTACGAGCAAGGATGGGACGAGGTTCACCACTTTGCGAACTGCATGAACAAAAAGTCCAACAGTTTAAGAACAATGTTTCTCATAGTGCAATTGCAAGGAATTTAGGGATTTCATCATTTACAGTCAAACATATTACAAGATTCAGAGAATCTGGAGAAATCTCTGCAAGTAATGGATATTACCACATGGTCACATGGACTCAGGAACACTTCAAAAAACCATTGTCAGTGAACACAGTTCATCACTCCACCTACTTTACGATGCAAAGCAAAAGCCATTTTACAACAACACCCAGAAAAGCCGCTGGCTTCACTGGGTCCGAGCTTATCTGAGATGGACTGACGCAAAGTGGAAAAGTGTCCGGTGGTCTGACGAATGCACATTTCAAACTGGTTTTGGAATTCATGGACACTGTGTCCTCTGGGCCAAAGAGGAAAAGGACTGTCTGGACTGTTATCAGCACAAAGTTCAAAAGTCAGCATCTCTGATGGTATGGGGGTGTGTGTGGGTAACGTGCACATCTGTGAAGACACCATTAATGCTGAAAGGTACATACAGGTTTTGGAGCAACATATGCTGCCATCCAAGTAACATCTTTTTCAGGGATGTCCCTGATTATTTTAGCACACCCTGTATGTGTTACAACAGCATGGTTTCATAAAAAAAGAGTGTGGGTACTAGACTGGCCTGCCTGCAGTCCAGACCTGTCTCCCATTAAAAAGGTGTTATGCATTATGAAGCGCAAAATACGACAACGCAGACCCCGGACTCCATTAACGCAACGGGAAAGAAGTTTCACCAATTAGTGTCCTCAGTTCCCAAAAGCTTATTGAGTGTTGTTAAAAGGCAAGGTGATGTAACACAGTGATAAAAATGCCCCCGTCCCAACTACTTTGGAACATGTTGCAGGCATCAAATTCAAAATGCAAAAAACAATAAAGTTTATCCGTTTGCATGAAATACCTTAAATTATACATTAAATATTTTGTCATTGTAGTGCATTCAATTAAATATGGTTTGAAAAGGATCTGCAAATAATTGTATTCTGTTTTTATTTACGTTTTACACATCTTCTTACATAAGATTTAGGAGATATTTCATTATAGAAAGCTTGTTTGATGCTCTAAATAATAGTTACGCTATATAACAGTTAAAATGTAACATAGGAAGTAAAAAGAAAAGGTTACTTTGTTTTATGTTAATTTAGTGTTAACTCTTGTTTTATGAACATTTAGTACAATAACGTTTTGGAGTATTTTTAGTACACTAATATACACTGCTCACAAAAAATATTATGGGATATTTAATTTTGAAGTATCCCCTAAATTTTGCGAACAATATACAATTTTACTCTATGCAAATTTGGTGGAATACATTGCTTCTCATTATTAGCAGGAGGAGGTGCTTCAATCCAATAAGGAGCCATGGTGGAGGTGCAGCATCGTGATCTGCTGCCATTTAATGCATGAGCTGAGAGAAAGTGGAGCTCCTCAGGTGTCAACTGCAGCTTTGCCTTTCTCGGTAATACAATGCTTTTCTCAATTTGTTTGGCTAATTGAAACAACCAGATTAAGCGTGTTATATTGTGGAATTATACATTTTAATTAATATAAGTAGCTAATTGCATGGAATTCACTATCGAGCAATGCGTTTTAAAATTTGCAGATTTATATGAATTGTAGAATAGATTACATAATGCAATTATTGAATAAAAGAAAATTAGGTGCTGGATTAGATATCAGGATAAGTAGTAGTTTTATTTACAAAAAAAAGTCTAAAAGTGAATAGTCAAATGTTTATTTTTATATCAGTTCTATCTACACCAGATTGCCAAATCTACCAATAGCTTGATTTGTATGCGGTCTCCTTTTTAGTTTCTAGAAGCAAGCAAGATGTTAAGAATACAGCTTAATGTCCTTTCTGCAAAAAGACTAGTAAATATTTTATGTGCTGCTTCTCTTATTCCCAGGGAATTGCAGTCAACTAGTGCTAGACATGCTAAGTTTCAGCAGTTTTATTGTCATAAAGGTGAATTACTATACAGCTAGACCTAAGCTTTCTTTCTAGGTAGATGGCATTTTAGAACACACTCATACAAAGCCTGTAATATATGTAGGGCACAAGATGGTTGTCTTCATAGGTTTGATTGTAGACACGGTCTTACAGACAACCATTTATGGGCTCATTCTGTCTTATACCTCTGTTGCCAGAGATGGGAATTAGTGATTCACAACCATTCAAAGTATTTGTTCCAGGACCCAGAAAGCAGTGGTGCATAAAAGTATCTATAGAACACATTTCCCATGCATGGCTTGGTTTCAATGTTTGTTTCACACAGGTCATTCCTGTAGAACTCATGGCTTCTCAGCTGGAAAATGCAATGGAGACCCTTATCAAGGTGTTCCACACATATTCTTCCAAGGAAGGAGACAAGTACAAACTGAGTAAAACTGAGCTGAAGAGCCTTCTACAAGGAGAACTAAGTGTCTTTCTAGCAGTGAGTTCATTTTCAATTACTGTATTCATTTGAACCAAATTCATATCGTCAGGCTTGTGATAAATACTATAAAATGTCTACTCTTTACATTTATTTACGTTCATTTAGGCACTGTTCTCATCTTTTACATTATAGGCAAGTAAAGATCCATTAGTTGTGGAGAAGATCATCAATGATTTGGATCAGAATCGAGATGGAGAAGTGGATTTCCATGAGTTTGTAGTCCTGGTGGCAGCACTTACGGTGGCATGTAATGAGTTCTTTGTTGAGTGTATGAAGAACTGATGGAATTTCTGGTTGTCATCAGCTCTATATGCTGCATCTTAATATAAAGGGTTTCACGTTGAGTGTATAAAAACTTGTCTTTGCTGTTCATCAGGGAAATGCATTGTACTGATGGTTTGAAAAAAACCCACTCCTAATAGACCTCCAACTTAATTGGTTCTGTTCAAAATTTCTCCATAAGAAGGACTAAAATAGGATTCATCCGCTCCTGATGCCCATACGATTGATTTTTACACCTATATTCGTACATAATTAATGATTAAAAGCATGAACAAAACAGGAAATTAATACAATAATAAGAATAAATACATGCCTTAAATAATTTACATATAAAGGCATGAAAGTGAAACTTAATATCCACTGAAATATCCACTGAGGCCGATGCCGTTTTTGCACGTCTTTTCACTTTGACAGGCTGATATAACATACATATACATAATATAATAATAGAACAATAAAATAATATAACATATATAATTTACCTACAATCATGCCCAGTTTCTTCTTCTTCTTTTGTGTTTTCTGGTGATTAACATATTGTATTGGTGCATTACCACCACTGATTGGCCTGGATTAGGTGCATCATCTTTGGAAGATCACAAGATCACAAGAGTGTTTTATTCAGGGTTCAAAGTCTGAAATATCTGCTTGAACTTGTTCACAACAGTTTCACTGGAGTGTTCGACAATAAACTCAATCTTGTAACAGTTGGCATGATTTCTGGTAGTTGTTTTTTTAAAGCATTCTCTGCATTGGAATCATTTCAGCACACACTCCTATGAATGGATACAGTGTAGCGTATTCATTTCCCATATTCACAGGAGAGGTGCACAAAAGTGACTATAGATATGGTCCTGAATTAGGGATGGACTTTGTTAGTCAGGCATATCAAATTAAAGGCAATTAAGTAAACATTTTCGTTTGAGTTTGAAATCAATGAATAAATGGTTATGCCATTTTAAAGACAGCTGCTGAAGTGCACCTAGTATGCATAGATATTTTTTCTGACTCTAGATACAATCTGTAGAGGTTCACACAATGGAATATATACAACTTGGTATTACATAGCCAAGTCACATTTATTTATATAGTATTTTTTTTACAACGGTGCATTGTCTCAAAGCAGCTTTACAGTATTACAGTATCTTAAAAGGCCAATCCCAAACTGAGCAAGCCTAGGGTGACAGTGGTAAGGAAAAACTCCCTGAATGTAGAAGGAAGAAACCTTGGAAGAAACAAGACCATCCTCTTGAGTGACCTAGATGTTAACTGAACTAGTACATACTGTACACTTTCTTGCTGAATGATATTTGTGATTTTAAATACATGATATCTCCAGTTTTTAAATGATACTCAATACAGTGTATCAATATTACATATTATTACTGTATAAAATTAATTTTAATAAGAGTGTTTGAGTATTTTACACCAATGGTCAAAATCATAATCATAATGATCTTCCTCCCATTCTTCATTTAAACTGCTCCTATCGCTGACGTCCTAAAATGACTTAGTATGTTCATATCTGTGCCATTATAAATACTTTATGAGTTGCACTAAAGATCCTGAGCTCCGATACTGTCATTAATACCATAGGTTCTCATGGAGGGCACAATAGTCCAGAGGCCACCCTCTCAATAGTTTTAGTGTAACTGAATACACACACAACTGCTTAAGTACTCACAGAATGTTAACTGTCATTTTTAATGCCTGTAAAACAGCATGAACACATTTATGTTGGTGACAGAGAGAAAACAATTAGATAAATTTGTAGTACAGTGGTGCTCAAAAGTTTGTGAACCCTTTAGATTGTTCTGTATTTCTGCATAATTATGACCTAAAACATCATCAGATTTTTACACGAGTCCTAAAAGCAGATAAAGAAAATCCAGTTAAACAAATGAGACAAAAATATTATACTTGGTCATTTATTTATTGAGGAAAATGATCCAATATTACATATTTGTGAGTGGCAAAAGTATGTGAACGTCTAGGATTATCAGTTAATTTGAAGGTGAAATCAGAATCAGCTGTTTTTAATCAGTGGGATGACAATCAGGTGTGAGTGGGCAGCCTTTTTTATTTAAAAAACAGGGATCTATCAAAGTCTGCTCTTCACAGCACGTTTGTGGAAGTGTATCATGGCACGGACGAAGGAGATTTCTGAGGACCTCAGAAACATAGTTGTTGATGCTCATTAGAGGTGTGAACCTTCATGGTCTCACGATTCGATTACAATTATGGCAATGATTCGATTCGATTCGATATCACGATGCCTCACAATGCGGCACATTAATTTTACATATTCATAGTTTTTTCATCAGTAAATACAAACAATGATACAAGCTCACTTTTTACTATAACAAAGCTTGAGTAGGAACACACAAGATAACAGTATGCATGACAAAGTGCAACACATTTGTCAAAAATGAGCATGGCAACATCTGCAACAATCTGGAAAGCAGTATACAACATTTATTATTGAATTAAATGTGAATTTTATATGCCGTTTACTTCTTAATGTGATAAACAAATATTGCTAATGTATTTATTTACTGCTAACTGAATGTAAAACACATTTTGATCATTTGGCCTACATTAAATAACAGAAATAAATAATAGACAGTCTACTTATTGTATTTCGTATCAAAATGTAAACAGAAATTGACCATTACAACAGAAATGTACAGAAATAATAATATGGTCAAGTATAAAAAACAAAGCATTCTGTAGTGATATCAAATATAAGCTATACTATAAAATGCCATTATGTTAGCTTTGGTTTCGGAGTAAAGAGCAGGTATTACCTTTTGTGGAAAGTGGCTTCAGTATCCTTAAAAGGTGTTGAAACTTCGCTCTAAACGTTCCTACAGCGTTGGTTATTTTCTTCCCTTTATCCAAGCTAGCGGTATTGTTGACAGGGTCATATAAATTTTTGGTTCTGCTGGGTCTGACTTTTCCTGGGTTGGAGTTGTTAGTAACTCAGGATGGAAATGGCTAACGTGATTTCTTAAATTGGTGGTGTTCCCGACGTATTTAATTTTTCTGTGACAGCCTTTGCACACCGCATGTGACTTGTCCAATTCGCGCTTGCCAGTCAGCTCGTAGAATCATAGCTGTTTCCATATTTCGGTTTTTAAAATAATTTATAATATCACCTACGCAACGAATAACATCATGTTATAATCGATTATGGTCTGGAAAAGGTTACAAAACCACAAATCCACCGTCAAACAGCTTGTGTACAACAACAACGGTGTGCAGGGTTGCAAGGAGAAAGCCACTGCTTGTCTACAGTTTGCTAAAGATCATGTGGACCAGACAGAAGGTTTGAATAGAACTTTTTGGTTTAATAAAAAACGTTGTTTGGAGAAAGAATAACACTGCATTCCTGCATAAGAACCTTATCCCATCTGTGAAACGTTGGTGATAGTATCATGGTTTGGACCTGTTTTGTTAGAGGAGTGTCACTAGATATTAAAAGGTTCACATACTTTTGGCAATTAAAAATATGTAATATTGGATCATTTTCCATTTGTTGGGTTATCTTGATCTACTTTTAGGACTTTCAAACACCACTGTATATGTTTTAGGTATATTGTGATAAAAAAAACACCGGTTACACAGAGGAGCATTCATAGATTCATTTATTTAAAAAGTTTAAATGTAACGTATGTATGTTTAAATTAGCAACGATAGTAAATGTTACTTAACGATTAAAAAAAAAAAAAAAAAAATCACTGATTTCATTTAGGAGTGGATCCCTGACTCTAAGGTGTTGATTCATGTTTTATAACAGCTGTATACGAAATAACAGGTTCATTTTAACAGATCGCTTCCATAGGAACAGCTAATTCATATGGAAAAGGGGTTCGTGACAGATCCCTGCTGTCATAATAAAAGTGAAGAATGGGAACTAACTTGGACAGCACATGTTCCACATAATGAAATGCACCTTTTAACAGTTAAAAATGATGAGTTGGCATTTAATAATTGGAATAAAGCACCCCTTGTTGTACGTTATTGGGGAAAATACTTGGGGTGGTTAACAGCCTCTATGTTTTGTACTGAGTCGGCAGTCGCCCAACCAGCTTTAATTATTTTTCTTTAAGAGTCATCATGCTTTATTCTGGCACAACACTGGAAATGCAGGTCAGCAAATTTAAACTGACTTAAGCCTCAAATCACTACAATAACCATTTCATTAATAACAGCATTTGAAATGAATCCACAAACCTTCCGTTCCAGTTAATCCTAACTTTATGTTCTGGACGCTAACTGTACTTGACAGGTTTGTAATTGTTCCACTAGCAAGCCTCTTCTCCATCTGCTTTTGGTTTCACTGCCACCAGCACAAGGTTACGAGGTGAAAGAACTGGATCAAATAGTGGAATCAGCTGGCTCTGAAAACCTGGGAATGATTCCACAGATTAGCTATACAGTAGTTTTTAGCTACTAGCAACACAAGAACAAATACTTAATAAGATTTATGGAAATGTATACAGTCAGCTCCTGCATTATTGACACGCCTGGTAAAGACGGATAAAAATGGTTGTGGAAACATGTCTGTGGTTAGTTGGATTAATTCTAGACTCAAAATGTGACAAATAAAAATCAACAAACAAATAAACAAATAAAAGAGGAATCTACTTTCATTCAGCAAAGTGTAACAAAAGCATGCACCCATTTTAACTTCGCCTTTTTTAGTAAGCATCTGGAACTGACTGGAATGGGGTTCTTAACTAACAAAAATTCAGCTGTTAAGTATGATGGCCCTGGACACCTTGCAAGGACATATGTCATCAAAGGGGATTGGAAACATGACGATTTTAAATTATGAATGATTAAAATGTCTACACGATCTACTTTAACAGAGAGAACACTAACAGTAGAACTGGCTTATTAGGCATGGTTTATTACTTGGCAATCAAATCGCTGATAAGGCAACTCAAAGGGTTTTAACAACCAGGCGTTAATTTGTTTGCTATTCCAGCTTGCATTTTCCCTGACAGACAACAGACTGTTAAGACAAACCAATTATAGCCCACAGTGTACTGTCCTTGTTTGTTTGGCCTTAGTTATATGGAACTGATTGTTTGAATTTTACACAATGGGCACCGTTCAAACTTGGAAGGGCAATATGAATATTTTCTCATATCATGATAACTGTTGTTCTCATGACAGACAATATGCTTTTTGTGAGAAAACTAATGGAGGGAGCTGAAGATCCGAGTTGCCAAGCGACAGTCTCAAACGCTTAATGATTTAGAAATCATCTGCAATGAGGAGTGGACCAAAATTCCTCCTGACAACCCTCATCATCAACTACAAAAAACGTCCGACTGCTGTGCTTGCCAACAAGGGTTTTGCCATTCTGGCAAGTTCTTCTAGCATTGAACAACTTACACTTCAGATTCAGTTCAGGAAATATGCACTGATATTTTCCTTTGGAATCTGCTGGTATAATCCGTGATTCATTGTTCAACGAAGCAAAGCAAGCCCAGACCATGTTACCACCATCACCATGTTTTATACATAAGATGGTTTTAAAGCCTTTCCTGTCTACTGACCATCACCAACTCTTTTTCTGAAGTCCTCAGAAATCTCCTTTGTTTATGTCACAATACGCTTCCGCAAACATGTTTGGAAGACCACACTTTGAAGCCTGCCATTCTGTAAATGCCTCACACTGTCACTACTCACAGCTGAAATCACCTGTCTCTAATTTCTACTACTTTCAAACTAAACCTAGAGGTTCACATACTTTTTCCACTCATGGGCATTGTAACATTCAGATTATTGTTGCCAGTAAATAAATGACCACGTATAATATTCTTGTTTCATTTGTTTAATAGTGTTCTACTTTATCTACTTTGAGGACTTGTGTACAAATTGATGTTTTTTGTTTCTACAGTTTCTCACAAAAGTAAGTACACAGCTGTAATTTTTGTTTCTATTTTATTACATCTTTTCATGGGACAACACTGAAGATATGACACTCTTGATACAATATAAAGTAGTCAGGCTACAGCTTGTATAACAGAGTATATTTGCTGTGCCCTAGGAGTGTCACAGGTTTCCAATGGAATTCCATTCCACACCTCCATTACGACATCAAGGAGCTGGTGGAGGTTTAAGACATTGCTTTTTCTACATCCTCGGAGAGTTCTTTGCCATGAGGTGCCATGTTGAACCTCCAGTGACCAGTATGATAAAGTGTGAGAGTGATAGCACCAAATTTAACACACCTGCTCCCCATCCACACCAGAGACCTTGCAACAATAATGAGTCACATGATACAGGGTTAGGGGAAGCAGCTAATTGGGCACAATTTGGCCATTTTCACTTAGGGGTGTACTCACTTTTGTTGCCAGTGGTTTAGACATGAATGGCTGTGTGTTGATTTATTTCGAGAGCATGGCAAATTTACACTGTTATACCAGCTTTTGCATTGTATGAAAGTGTTATATCTTAAGGGGAGTCCCAGAAAAGGATTTAAAAAATATTAGGGGTGTCCTCACTTTTGTGAGATACTGTTATTTATGCTGAAATATAGAAAACTCTAAAGAACTTAAGAGGGTCATAAGGATAGCACTTGTCTAGTATTATGTCTACAGATGGATGTTGCAAAGTACTTCAAGCAGGTGTGCCAATACCTGTTTCACATAAGTTTCTCATTAGAAAAAAAACAATATTTCATTTAAATTGGCATTGGGAAACTAGGCTAAAAAAACACAAACCACATTTCACCAAATCTTTTACTCACCTGTTCCAATGCTGTCAATAATTTTACATATGACTGTATATAGTGAGCATATTAATCAGTAAGTAATTAGCAATTTTAATACATGAAATACCCTGGTCCGATCGTGGCCTTGGGGTCAAACTATGTAGAGTTGTATGTACATCCTAATACATGATATGACATTATAGTACATATATTATATTATAGTAGACATATACATATAGTATTATAGTAGTATAGTATAGTATAGTATATGAATCTTTAGGCTTGCACAGAAGGGTGTAGTTTCGGACAATAAGAGTGCCTACTGGTCCTGAATGCTCACCTCTCTCCTGTAGGAACAACATTCGATCCAGCAGAATCAGAGTCTCCACCACTGGAGCCAGCAACAGAGCCAAGCTGAAATACACCACCACTCTGCCCTGCTGCTCTAGCAAATCTTCCACACTGACATGGTCGAATGTTAGGTCAGAAGGTAGGCCAACACGACTGAGCCCTAGACGGGCATACCTACAAAAACAGTTTCCAGCATTACAACTTGCTGGTTTGTTGAAAGTATGTGCAATAAAAATTAGGATTTTGTTTAGCTATAAAAAAGAGTGCAAACAGTGGAAAGTGGCTTTATAGCTTTAAAAAATGAATTTTGTGTCTCAGTCTGCATTGTGAGTTTTATCAGTTGCAAAAAGAATTGTGATACTGGCATTGCATATGGTGTCATGCTGCTCTCTAAATACTGGCATTGGCCATTAAAAATTATATCCCTTGCCCACTGCTGTGAAGGAGTAAGTATTTCAGGCAAATATTTTTGTAGTGAAATGTCACAGAATTTGTAATTGAACATTGACGACACTTCTGAGGAAACCTAGAAACAACTTCAATCTTAGACCATACACTCCAATCACATTGTTATTACTTCTGTAGTAGTTTTGATGATGTGTGAATGATACTAACTGTGAGAACTGCAGCGTGTGAGCTTTTTTAATTGTCTGGATGCCTGCTCTGCGCAGTTCAGGGTTCTCTGCTCTGATGATGGTTTCCAGGGCTGCTCTGTAGCAATGGGTCTTCAGCAACGTGCTTCCCTCTCTCAGCCTATGGAGATAGTCCTCGATTGCATGGCAAGCCCCTTCACGGGCCTTATAGGACAGTTCGTGCCCCGGCAAACCACTGACCCACTCACTCATTGGGTAACCAAAGTCTGTTTGTGATGCTTCCTCTATGTTATCGGTAAGAGGAGGTAGACTGGCTCCAGATGGAGTTGGGTTCTCCTTGGTGGTAATTTTCATATAGCAGCATGCTACAGAGGTGATTCCCCGAACATGGGGACAGTTGGCAAAATGGCGGAGAAGAGTAGCACTAAGGTCCCCGCAAGCATGAAGCCCAGTCAGAACAAAATCTGAGTTCATGCTGGAATAGTATGAAGGATGTCTGGAAGACGTTCTGGGCACAGCACCTACATGGTTCTCCTTACACATGAGACTGGATGCAAAACCTGCCTGAAGGTAAGGTTCTGAATAATTTGATTTGAATAAACAATCAGATATTGTTGCATCATGCTGCTGAAGGGAAGATTTGACTGGATTCTCATCAGCATCAGCTACAAAACAGCATTCCTCAGGGCACATGTGCTGGCTTGCATGTGCAAGCTCCATTTCAAGCTCACTTTCCTTGTCTGATGAAAGTGATACCCGATTTTCTCTACGCAGTCTTGTCATGCCTGGGTAACTCTCACCACATTTCTCCGCCTTCTCTAGGTGCTGAAGGAAGATCTCCGAGGTCTCTCTGGGGTCAACCCAGCCAACTACATGTAAAGGAGCAGCACCAGGTGCCGTGTGAGACATTCCCGACTGAAAAAGTGAAACATGCAAACGAGATTAAAAGCCAGAGGTCGGGATTACACATTACACACAGGTTTCGGGGGGACACCAGTGAGTTAGTTAAGAAAACTCATTCAATATAATACAAATCTGTCAGTTCTCTACTGACACAAATGTTCTCATTCTGATAGAACTGATTTTTTTTTAAGACAGTATATCACTTTACACTCACCAATCACTTTTTTAGATGCACATTGTAAGTTCCACTTACCATATACAGTAGAAGCATTTTGTAGGTCTACAATTACAGACTGTTCATATACAATTTTAGCACTCTTTACCCTGTTCTAAAATGGTCAGATCCTCCACAGATAATGGACTGTTTGGGTAGTGGATTATTCTCAGCACTGCAGTTGCACTGATGTGGTGGTGTTAGTGTATGTTGTGCTGGTACAAGTGGATCACACTGCACAGCACTGCTTCAGGAGTTTTAAAACACCTCAGTGTCATTTCTGGACTAAAATACACTAACAAGCAAAATGTCCAGTCACCCAAACTGTGAAACAACAGATAAGTTACTGTCTCTGACTTCACATCTACAGAGTAGAGCAAGGAGGTATGTGTGTCTAATATAGCGAGTAAACACCGCGTTTTAAAACTCCATCAGCACTGCTGTGTCGGATCCACTTATACCAGTGCAACACATCCTAACACAACACCTCTACATCAGCGTCACGGCAGTGCTGAGAACGATCCACCTTCCAAATAGTATCTGCTCTGTGGTGAACCTGACCATTAGAGAACAGACCGATTGGGAATAACAAACCATCCAGAGAAAGAGATTAATCCGTAAGTGTAGAACTACAAAGTGATTGGTAAGCGCACATTATTTGTGTACAACAGTACATTCTGGGTGATGAGACACGTAGATTGTGGAATGTATCTAATTAATTCAGATTGTTAGGATAAAAAACAAACATACAACAAAACAAACCAACAAAAAACTTTTTTTTTTCCACGAGGTTACATATTATTAAGTACAGTTACTGAGATGTGCATCAGAGTGGAACTAAATGATAGCATCTCAGTTAGTTAGTTAGATAGTTTCAGGAAAAGTGGTAAAATTGGTCTGTAAACGTCTCTGCAGAAAAGGAAAAGAGAAAACTATATGGCTGATCTTAACGAAACTAAAAATAAAGAGAAATACTCGTGAAATAAAAAAACAACCCTTGGACCACACGCAAATAAATCTCATCTACAAAGATGGTATTTTTTAAGTATTACCTGAACTATTATTATCACTGCTAAGCAATAATGATTTTATAATAATCTGTTTTCAGTGTAATAATAGAGGCAGTACTTAAAATATGGTGATGAACTTACCTTTTGACTTTGTTTGGCTAGGGTTGATAAGAGCTCTTCATCAAATTTGGAGGCTGTGGAAACTAGGTTGCGATCTGCTTCAACTGCAGTAACTTGCAGACCAAGTCCAAAAGACAGGAAACGGGTCAAATGCCCCTACGATATAAAGAAAAAAAGTTACCCAAAGTTCTTAACAGCCCAAATGCAAAAGTCACAATTAAACTATTCAATGATAAAACAAACGTACCTGACCTGACCCAACATCAACCACCCTGCTACACTGAGTCTGGTCACAGAGATGCTTAACCAACTGAAACACATTAATGGGAATAAAGCTAAAAATATTTTCTGTTTTTGATGTTCAGGTGAATATAATACTAGCAAAAGAACCATTTATGAATCCTTTAGACTTATCGGGATTTGTGCATTAATTTCTCATTTATTTCTGTCCGATATTTTTCCAAACCAAAACAGACAAACACAATCTGCCTGAAAATAAGACTGAAGTTCATCATGTGAACACCACATCATCCACTGGTAGAGGTGGTAGTGATAGTGGAATTAGCAGCCATGCATCAGCTGGCCTAGGCGAGAAAATGCTGTTCCATTCCAGGAAGGAACAGGGAAGGAGCTACTGTGCCGGTACACTAAACATAACAGTGGCTACTCTGTATGTCCCAATAATAATATAAAACTACAGACTGGTGAACCGTGCAGTAAAAAGTCCCAAGCAGAACTTTTTAGAATAGCAGAACTAATATGGGATATTTATTACGGGTAAAATGACCATTAATGATTTACAGACACAACAGCTGCTATACTCTTTAGTGTCCGGTCCCAAAAAAGCTGCTCCCATTTAGCACTGGTGATTTATCCTACCATTTAAGCAAATCTACTAAAGCTTGCTAAGTATTCTCACATGTTCACCGTAATGCTGCCATTGCTGGATTGTGTTTATTGTAGAATATATTGTTCAGTTTAAGAAAATATTGTAACACA
This sequence comes from Parotocinclus cabessadecuia, assembly GCA_036873895.1. Lineage (NCBI taxonomy): Eukaryota > Metazoa > Chordata > Actinopteri > Siluriformes > Loricariidae > Parotocinclus > Parotocinclus cabessadecuia. The sequence goes on from JAYJMA010036294.1 coordinate 19,183, forward strand.
ATTATTATAAGACCAAGTTTATTTTTATTTTTGTGGTTTAAAGTGTATATGGCGACCAAATTAGACAGAACTAGTTGCACTAGTTGAATATATTACGGTACGGAAAAAACTTTGACACATTTGTTGCTGTTAAGGACGGGACAATAGGGATGACACAGTACACTGTACTCGGCTACCCCTGCCTCTCAGAATGGCATCACAAAATCAGCTAGACACTGGTATGCGACACAGAAAGGCTGTTCAGTCAACATCTCTAGACCAATAAGGTTTTTGTTATTAAGGTAATTATCCCATCTATGTAACCTTGGCGCATATATTAACTGATATAATGTAATACAGCAGGATTGATGTATGGTGGTAACACATAACAGCACTGCTCTGGTTTTATTACATACGAATTACACACTCAATACCAAGCAATGCTCAGCTGGTGCGCACTACTTTTAAGCACAGAGATGATGGCGCTGACAATGAGTATCAGAATCGGGTCGCCGTCAACATATAATTTAGGACAGTATAAATAGAAAATAATAGGTCAAACTAAATTTAGAACGACATACAATTTACAATCAATGGAAATAGTAATCAAAGCAAATAGTAATGTAAACAGTAATGTAGACAGTAGTGTGTACAGTAGTATAAACAGTAATGTGCAACATGTTTGGTAATGAATTAATTGTGGTGCTAATCAGTTATTTATGAAAGTGATGGCATTAGGAAAGAAACTGTTTGTGTGTCTGGTAGTTTTTGTGCACATGGATCTGCCGGAGGGGACAGAGACAGAGGGGAGCAGTTAGAAGAGTTGAAGAGCAGGTCTTAACACTCAGGTGAATTACGTTTGCTGGATTGACACTCCTCAGCACAAGAACTGTGCTTTGATCGCAGGACAGTTACGGATTAGTTTCCATTTGAGAATTACTTTTCTACAAACCACAGGTTAAAGGGGGGGTGGGTATGACAAGAACAGCGACCTCAACAAAGCACTGTACACACTACGTGACTTCTGTACACTTTGTTTTACTCGCTCTTTTCCAAAATATCTGATTGCTTCATCAAAAGAACACAAAACGTGGTATATAAAAGCGTCCTCCAAATTTTTATTCTGTAAATGTGTGTGAAAGAGCAAGACAGAGAGGGAGAGGGAGAGCGAGGGAGAGAGAGGGAGAGAAAGAGAGAGAGAGAAAGAGAGAGAGAGAATAAAGAGGACCTAGCGCACCTTAAAGTGAAAATTTACGCATCGTAAATAGGATGTCAGTAGTGGTGTTCATACTAAATAAACCAATGCATGGCAAAGACAGTGGTTGTCTATTTAGTTAATACCGGAACACTACATATCCCTATAACATTGCTAAATACAATCCACAACATGATTGACACACAGTGTAAAGATTGCCTAAATTGCATTTGCACAGAAAGCATCACATTAAGTGAAGTATACCTGTATAGAAAAGACATCCACCAACAGTCATAGCCATGATATTACAACCACTGACAGGTGAAGTGAATCATTGGGTCGTGACATTCAGGTGGATGTTACTTTGACATGTTCCATCTACTGAAACATTGTTTGCATACCAAGTACACCCATTCATGACAATGGATTTTTCAGCAGTATAATGCGCAACACAAAAATTATTCAGGAAGGGTTTCAGAACAAAGAGTTCAAGGTGTTGACTTGGCCTCAAGGTGTTAAATTCCCCTCATCTCAGTCTGATTGAGTATTTGTGACGTGTGCTGGACCACCTTGCATGTGGAGTCAGATTTGGACCTACTCAATATTAAGCATGTGGTTTTAATGTCATGGTTGATCGGTATGTCCCAACTTACTGTTCCAAGCTTGCGGATCTCATGCTGTTTCTTGGGTTTTACATGTTTGCGGAAGATATGATTAATCAGAGAGCTCTGAATGGTGTTAGAATGGAACTCGTCTTCTTTCGAGATGTCCTTCATCTGAAGGTCTGGTGGAGTTCGAGGAAAAGGTAACGCATGAGCTGTGGCTCGCAGTGCCAATAACGACAGGGGCCATACTGATGGGTACCTGGAATTTTTTAGCAAGATGTAACTCAATCAAAGTACAAAATTCGAATTTGCTTGAGCCAAGAGAGTTTTACGCTTACACTCTGTCCTTGATCTGTTGATCCAGCAGCAGCTCTGCAACCTGCGGTGCTGTTAGATCGCCCAAAGCTTTTTGCCAGCCTTTAGGCAGCGTTTCCCACAAGTTCTCACTGAAAAACTCCTGAGGATAAACAACACATCAAATACAACATCCAATTGGTAAATATGCGGCTCACAAAACGAAATATACCCTAATTTTGTGAGTAGTGCAGTAAGGTTTGCAACAGATCCTCTGCATCAACGCTGTACGTACTGACAGTTTATCTGCAAACGAGTGTATGGCTACACATAGCGAAGTATAGACAAACAAACTAAGTGTGATAATTACAATAATGTAGGAGTCAGATATATGCTTAAATGTCGCCAGGAACGATACGAGCCTCTTCGTTAACTCCTTCTGCTGCTGTTCTGAAAGACTAACCGAAAACATATTTATAAAATAAACCTGACTGATACTGTAGTTGAACTCTGCCGCCTGCTAGGATTGGAGAAAATAATGACCCATACCAAATGCCTTCTGAGTCAAGATAAGGTGCACTACTTAGGGGCTTACACGCAAGTGTTTACTCTCTTAAAATAGTGCACCTATATAGGACACAAGAGGCTATTTGGGACATGCGGAAGTGTACCTAGAAACAAAAGCGTGGTTAAGGAAGATTTAGCTAAACCACTTTGGATGTTTAGAATTGTAAGTATGATTTTATTTCCCCTTGTTTATTTTCGTTGAGCTAATTAGAAGGACAGCTAATGAGTAAGCCAAAAAGTTAAACACATAGCATGTACGTTGATCATTATTTGTTAGCTACGCTAGCCTTAGCTTGTATTGGTTTGTTTTTCGGCAATAACATGCATAAGTGGTCGCTACCATGTCCTTGTTTATTAAGAAACGGCTTCGCTAAGCTCCTGGTCAAATAATGGTGATTATTTTTTTTAGTATAGCATGTGTATTTTAACAGCTATAAATTCACTGCTTACAAACAGTAGGGCATATTTTAAAATTCAAAGTGATAAAAAAACAACAATTTGATATTTTTTATTTGATGTTATTATTAAACAAAACCATCAGGATATCAAACCACAAATCAAATAAATTTGTTGTATAATGGAAATGAGATGTAAAAATGAATTTTATTTAATTGGTGAAAATGCACTATATAAAAGGACTTCTTGAAGCTGGTAAAACACAGACAATAGTGGCAACAGAACATCCCAAAGCGTGATTACTAGACAGTGGAATCCCTCTCCAGAGACTGGATTAGAAGACTAGGGCAGGGTCGCCCATCTGCCACAACAGCAAGAGATTCACCGATGCTTGACCTTATTGGCAAGTTTCTTGCTGCCATTGGACGATGGATATGCACCCAGCTGAAATCGGCTCCATCGTGTTTGACTGCATGCACGGTGACCAATGGTATGCATTCCATTATCTGCTGACGTCAGTATTGGTAGTCGTACCAAGCTCCAGGTTATCAGAAATGGATCACTTACTGCCGACAGATGAGGTCCCGCACCCTTTATTTGGTTACCCTATGCTGTAGTAGTTGGCAACAACTTTCCTTTCGTGTGCGATAATGCAAGGCCCCAACGTGCGCATCTTGTCTTGTCATCTTGTTCCATGTGCTGTTTATTATGGGATGTTTTTTTTTTACTTGTCACAATATTACAGAGTGGTTACCCGAGTTAATGTAGCCTTTACTGTGCACCAGTCTAACCATTCTGTTTATCTCTGTCTGCTACTCGCTGGATGCTTTTCTTCTTTGCACCATTCTGTATAAACTGCTTAAACAGTTGTAGGAAATACATGAACAAGCCTGTTTGGCACCAACACCATGCCATGGTTAAAATCACTGTGATCACATTTCCTTCATTCTGTTGGACGATGTGTACTTTACCTGAAGTTGCTGCCTGTATCTGCATGCTTTTATTAGCCTATGTATAATCTATTATTAGGCATTGTATTCATCTATATTTTTACTTATATATATATATTTTACCAAATTACATTAATTTTTTTCCCATTTAAATTGTTCCAAATATTTTTTTCCCTTCTAGTAATGCCCTTAAATCATTAGTATACGGTTGTGCCCTTGTCTTTTGTAATCATAGGCACGTGCCTCATAAACAAACGCCATGTTTAAAGCTCCGTACATGCAGTGATTTCTAAATTAGTAAAAACACCTTGGCGTTCATATGGTGTTGTTTTGTTTTGACCCCTGTTGTTAAATGAGCCCAGCACAGAATCAATTAGGAGACTTGCTTTTAGAATTTTAAACTGTGCATTCCCGTCCTTCTATTTAAAGCACATTTTCCACAATTCCATCTGTATTCTCCGCATTGAGCAAATCATAGGGCTGTAAATATTCCTTATAATAGTTATTTAATCATTCTCTCTACTGGTCTCAGATTGTACAATTATCAGACTGTAATCAGTCTCCTGCTTGTCTTGACAGGAGTACAAAACAAAATAAAAAAAACCTTTTGCAGAATGCCACACTGTACAGTTATCTTACTCTTGTCTTAATACTGTTTCTTATCTTTAGGTTGGCCAGGACATCCACGTGCACGGAATGCAAACATTTCAGGATAGATTGACTACTGGTTAGACTTTTTAACTGCTGTGCCCCCTGAAGCCGAGGACATTTTAGAGCAGAGTAATTATTCTGTTCTTTGGTAATAAATTAGTATTTAGGCATGTTTGTTTACTTCTGGTATGTCAGAGTATATTAGCATTTGACGTGCCCACCATCATGAGGGAAAAAAATACTAGAGAATGCAGTGGAAATGCTAAACAGAGACAATATCTTAAAAGACGCCACTACCTGGAACAGAATGGTTTGCTGAATAGAAAGCAACAGAGACGAAATAGAAGAAATAACTCTAAGAATGGAAGACACAAACACAGCTTGCAACCTGAAAGAAAGGACCATTTAGAAGCTGGTGCCGTGTTGCCCAGATTCACTTCTTCGCAGCATGAATTGTGCACATACCCCTCCAGTTCTGTGCAAACACACCATGGTAACTCAAAGACCATTAAGGAATCCACTGTGCCTTTACAGTCAGTGTCTCAAGGGGAAACACTTTTCACACAGTATTCAGTGCTGCCATCTCTCGACAACCCACTGAAATATATAGCCCTTGACTGCGAGATGGTTGGGACAGGACCCAAAGGGCATTGCAGTGAGCTTGCTCGCTGCAGCATAATCTCATATGATGGAAATGTAATCTATGATAAGTTCATCATGCCTGTCAATCCTGTGACCGATTTCCGCACTCGCTGGAGTGGAGTGAGAGCCCGAGACCTCCAAAATGCCACGCCCTTCAAACAAGCCCAAAAAGAGGTATAAAGTATTTTCAGTTCTTTATCTTAATTAATACAATCACAAATCTGAAAAAGTTAGGATGGTATAGTTAAACTTTGCGTTTCTTCCATTTTAATTTAACTACATGAACTATATGAACCAAGTATCCAATACCAAAATGTTTCATGTTTAGTTTGGTTGGGGGGGGGTTTAGCCTTAGCCTCAGGTGATTGTAATTATGATTTGGTATAGGACCAGAGGTGGGCAGACGATCTCCAGTTTGAAAACAAATGCATGATAGTTAACAATTGTTTAAATGTTAACAAACAATTTCCCTCAGATGATAAAGATTTGAAGGGATTTACTTTCAGTCGTAACATTTCTGATTTGCGTTGGTTTTTTGAAAAATACATGGACATCCCTGGAAAAGATGTCAACTTGAAGGCAGCTCTAAAATACCAGTGTACATTTCTGCATTAATGCTGCTAGACATCCCCACCATCTGAGGGATCAGAGATCACAGGTCTTCAGCTTAGGCTTGCAACCTTTCCTTTTATGAACTGAAATTCCTCCATATTCCTTGAGTTGTTTAATGATATTCTGCAATCTAAAGGGTGTGTGTGTGTGTGTGTGTGTGTGTGTGTGTGTATATATATATATATATATATATATATATAAAAAGATATGTGTGTGTCTCTCT
>JAYJMA010036295.1:0-11493 GCA_036873895.1 Parotocinclus cabessadecuia
GTGGAATGTCAAAACAGAACTGGTGATACAATTTATACAAGTTCACAGATACACAAATGTACAGTTTTCGAGTATTACATTAACGTGTATTACAATTTCAACAGTGCTTATATTGGTTTAAAAAAATGTTTAAATAGGTGTAGCCAGCACATGATACAAGATATATAGAGATTCATTAAAAATGTAGACATGATTTTAAGTTTTAAAAAATGACACGTTTAAATGAAATAAAAACATCATGCAGGTACGCTGAGCAGAAGACTCAAGGTGCACAAAAGTGGGAGTAAAGATATAGACACGCACACATTCCCACACAGTTTCTTCCTCGTTATCCAACAAACACCAAGTGTTCCTTTAGCAGACATTGTGAACTGCTTCAAATCTGAATATGACACATGAACATTTGTTCAGCTTCTCCACACCTTGCGAAGACATTAACGTCAGCATTTCAGTCATTAATCAAAGTCCCAAACTGAAGATCAAACTTAGATCAGAAGTTTCAACATGCAATGCATGCTGAATGCATGTCACAGTAAGCGTAAAACTGTATTCAGCAAGAAAGTTCACAGTCTCAAAATTAGAGTTTCTTATGTAGATTTAAGCACTTTTATGTAAGCAGTTCTGTGTCATATTTAGATTTGTGATTTAGATTCATTTTTTTAAGGGCAGTGGTACCTAAGTAGGTAAGATTCTACACTAGTGACTAGAAAACTGGGAGTTTCCACCAAAGAACGTACCAGCTTTTTTCCAAGATAGCTGGTTTCATTTAACCAAACATTCACAGCTAGGCATATTGACTACCATGACAGTAGATAGCAATTATTTACATAAAAATAAGCTTTGTTGTGCGCTCATGTTTTGGGTGAAAAGAAAACTATATGCATGCTTAGTTTAAGACAAGATCAAATTTAAACGTTAAATAATAAACTGTGGACAGTGCACATGAATGTGCAATTTCACGTGTTCAACATGTTATTATTTTAGGGAAAACATGAGACAATATTTAAACAATACATAAACATATTTTCATGCTGTAATTTATAATTTGTGACTACACTCTAATGTTTAACTCGGGATAATGGGAGACCTGCTGGTTAAAGAAAAACAAGGGGACTGGGTTGTTTACTATAAACACTGTTAAATACTCAATTTATTAAATAAACATTAATTGTAAATGCTAGTTTAGTTAGTTCTAGTTTGTTAGCCAAACATATTGTGGTATGCTGTATATACCTCAGGAATGCCAGATATCCAATGAGCATGTTTACATAAACAAATAAACAGATAACTGCAAACAATTCTAGCAACTCATTTACATGCACTTAAGTAATCTGTCCATTTATAAACTCCAAATAATCAGACTTATAAGTATAATAAGGACTGAAGCAGTTACTTTATTGTCCCATAACATGGCTATGGCAACTAAAGTTAAAGATAATTAGCAAAAATACACTGGCAGTCAGATCTAAATAATACATTTTGTAACTGATTGAATGTCTAAATTCCCTTTATTAACTGAAATCAGCTAATTCAAAGTAATTAAAATCACTATTTGTGTTTGTTGAGTGCTGTGCAGTTGTCAGGTTATTATTACTGTGGTTGTCAGGGCATTTGTGTACATTAAAGCAAATAGACACATTTTTGTGTTGGGACAGAAAGGATATTTCCAATGAACCAATGCATACATAATGCAAATACTGTTATATACACTGCTCACAAAAAATATGAGATATTTAATTAGGGGACATTTTATTTTGGATATCCCCTAATGTTTGTGAGCAGTATAGTAAATACTCTATTCTCCTAACTTTCACTATATATGTCATTTGACGGCATCCATGATCAGACTCAGTCCCCACCCCAAGAAATCCGGAGATGCATAAGGTGCAACTATATTTCTCTAATGAAAATTCTCCCCATAAAATAAACCTGGGAGCCAACCATTGCAAACCATACTAAGCTCAAACCTCAGCTTGCCAGAAATGAGATGTGAATCAGTGTGGCTGAGTTGATAGCTTTCATTGCTGAACCGCAATTGTTTGTATCTCACCTCTGGAGAGGTGAGCTCTACTATGTGCGAAGTGGCACCATTGTAGGTCTGGATGTTGTTTGCTGTTTGATACTGCATAAAGTCTTGTTGTGGGCATATGGCACCAGAGTCTGGCACGCTTGATGTTTTTTGTGTTTCGTCACATCAGATGTTCCTGGGTCACAGCGCTCCTTGAGGTGGGGCTTGGGTTAGTTTTTATCCCCATACAGTATAGGTCTACATAAACATTTGGTTATGTTTTTCTTGTTTGTAAGTGATTTCACACAACTGCGCTTTATGTGCAGCTGTAGAATTGTAAAAGAGTTTTGATTAACTGATAAATTCTAACAGTACTTGTACCAATGTATATGTAAACACACTCATTGTTGCCCCTGATTAAGGCTTATAACCATCCAGAACAATACACAAAGTAAACAGAAGGCCTCGGGTTAGTTTTATGTTTGGATTGTAAATCTGCCTCTCGTGTAAATTGCTTTGGATAAAAGCAGGTGCCAAATGAATGGGCTTTTTTCTCAGAATCTTTGGATTCAGAATCCTGCACTCACCTTCGATGTACAGGGGTTAGCGTACGATTCTACAACATCTGACAATAGCAACTTTCCCTGGCTTTCATTTTGATATACCTTTTTATATGATAACATATTTGTGCACAATGATTCCTTTTGTGCTGTGGCTCAGCTGTAATCCCAACCTAATACTATTTCTCTGTGGCGCTCAAATCACAGGATGTGCATCACCAATTGGTTGGCAGTGAAAAATGATGTTATATACACTGATACAGCAATTTATTAGGTTATACACATGAGTATCTCATAAACAAGCACAGTGTATGTCCCTAAAATATTTCCTGGTAAACTGGCAGTTTATCGGCTGTTAACTGTAATTTAATTTATATGGAAGGTTAGTAAAACTGTGCTGGCATTAAAAAATTGGCAACACGTAAAACACTGACGCACATAAACTGAATCAAAGCCAAGTAACCCAACATATACAGTGGAATATGGCACACAGTAATATATAAAAACTCTTTCAAGTTATCTGCTGTTCTACTTTTAGACAAATAGCTCTGATTAGCCTCTAGGTCAGTAAAATAATTATTTTGGCATATGACCATTTTCAATCCCATGTCCCTAAAATATTTCCTGGTAAACTGGCAGTTTATCGGCTTTAACCTGAGCTGGAAAACACTGTTCAGTCATGTGTAATGCTAGGGCAGTTTATGTGACTTGTTAAGACTCAAAACCAAGAGTGGTAGACAATGTGTGAGGAATGCAACAACATAAGGACAAGCAGCATTATACTACAGTATAGCACTTGGTGAGGTCAAAAGACACATAATGCCTCTATTTTATTTCTTTTCTTCCCTCCCCCCATTTTTTTTTTTTTTACAAATTTAATACAGTTTGATTATGCCATTATAAAAAAGAGTAACAAAAGCTGTAAACAGTCAGAGAGCAAAGGGTGAAAAGGGGGAGAACTACAGTCATTAGAGGCCTGTAATTGTGCTCTCAGTCAGTTATGAGTTTCATATACAGCACAAACAAGTGGTGTCTTGGGATTTTGTGTGTTTGTGTGCACAATATTGAGAGCAAAATCTTGTTAGAACAGTGAAATTGCTGGCAGCATGTTAACTGCTGATTAAGCAGACTGATTGCCTTTAAATCCTTACATGTGTTTTAAGGCATGTTGATGGAGAAATCTTAAAGTGTGCTGAATTGAAATGTGCCCAATATGGTCACAGTTTATCAGTGCTTTCTCTGTGCAAGTATTTCTAGTGTACAGCTTTTCTGTGCACAAATCATATTAAAGTCATTCTTTCTGATACAGAGCCTTTGCTCTTTCTGAAATAACTACACCGTCAACTGTAATTTAATTTATATGGCAGGTTAGTAAAACTGTGCTGGCATTAAAAAATTGGCAACACGTAAAACACTGACGCAGATAAACTGAATCAAACCCAAGTAACCCAACATATACAGTGGAATATGGCGCACAATAATATATATAAAAACTCTTTCAAGTTATCTGCTGTTCTACTTTTAGACAAATAGCTCTTACTAGCCTCTAGGTCAGTAAAATAATTATTTTGGCATATGACCATTTTCAATCCCATTAAATAGTGATGCACCAAAATAGAAGACAGTGCTGAAAATTTTAACCAGTTTATATTTTAAAACTTGATTAAATGCTGAGGTGTGTACATCCTTCAGAGCTGGAACAGCATTGCCATGCACATAGAATGGGTGTTTAGTGCCGTGTGTAATTAATAATGAAATAAATTTTTTTAATTTGAATAATATCAAAAGGTGATCCCAGTCCAAGGTCCAAAGTCCAAGCTCTGGCCAGGGCAAGCATTACACAGATGCATAACTGACCATGTTTGAGGGAAGGAGATGATGAGAGAGTGTCTCCTGGCACTCTAACAGCACCCCCTTTCCCAGCCCAAAGTGATAGACTTGCATCCTGTTGAATTTATGCAATCCACTGGTCGGAATATAACCCCATTGTAAATTGTGGAGCACCTGTACAATAGAACTCCATCAATGCATATAATGCAGTGTTGATTTTCTGGTGGTCTGGAATGGCTTAGTTCAATTTCCACTATTACATATGAGAAAAACGTTGTCAGTAATTATCGTTTTCAGCACTCAGCTTCCCTTCTGAAATAAAATAACGATAAGGAATGAAGTATCACTGTATACGTACATGTAGACATAACATTCTACAGATTATGAGAAATACATGATACAAATACATTATCGTTTTATATTGACAGCTTTATGAGGAAAACCTCATTTAAAAAACTTAAGTAAAAGAGTTGTATTACTCAGTATATTACAAAATATTCATCAATGGTTTGAATTTTTCGGAAATATAAAGAAGGAATTGCAATTAATTAAACAATCCAAATGTTTAAAACAGCGTTCTAAGGACTAATTTGGGAGGAACTACCCCCCATAAATATTCCCTGAGAACTGCATTCATTCAGGGTGTTTTTGTTTGTATTTGCACCAGTAGGACTGCTATGTGATGCCAAAGTGACACAGACCATGTGAATTTTGCTTAGACAGCAATCGTGTTGAATCATATAGGCCCGATAAAGCCTCAACTTCACTGTTTCTTTGTATGTGTTTTTTTCTCTTGATTATACGGCTACCAGTATACAAATATATTTAAATGGTGGTTGAGCTCATCACAGGTGCTTGCATCTGAACCAATCACTATACACTTGTGTCACTACATCTGGACCAATCACCTCAAACTTCTGTACCTCAGTACCTTGTACTTTTTCAATGATGCTTTTGAAAAGCAGGAGAATCAATCTGTTACATTTATGCAACAGAACAAGCAGCCAATTTAATACAAAAACAATAATTGTCATTTATAATAATAATAATAATTAGTATTATTATTATTATTATTATTATTATTATTATTATTATTATTATTAATAATAATAATAACACTCTCTTTGAGTTGCTAATCCAGCATGTCAAAATTTCTGTGTTGGTGTTTGTAAAGAATTTTATTTTGGTGTATCACTATTTGTGTTTTAATAGATACGTGAAAACATTAAATCCTGGCACTGCAAGCAAAATCCCTTCAAAAGGAAACATCATTATACATATTATTTGTTGTGTCAGTGTCTTTAAGTGACATGTACTCTCCTGTGCAAAAGTAATAGGCCACTATTAAGTTTGTTGTTTTAGCAATAGTATAATGATCATATATAATATATAGTTGACAACTAGACGCAAAAATTTTTAATTTGCTTTCGTCACTCCGTAATTCTCTTTTTCCAGTGATCTTCCTTCTAAACTTTGTGAGTTTTAGCATATGTTAGCCGTGTCACACTTGTCCTCTTTTGTGGTTTCTTGGCTGCTACCCTTCCACTAAATACTTACAATTGTAGTCAACAAAGTTGTCTTTTCTAATTTGTTTGAGACTGAGAAGTAATTATATATGGTCATTAAACCACTGTTAAAACAATTGTATACCTAATTTATAGGTGGCCTAACACTTTTGTACTGTGTTGTATATTACCCACTCTCATTGCTTCATTACACTTTTTACACGTTTTGCTAGCATTTTAAAGATAATATTAAAGCCCACTGATATGGTCCTGCATTCAAATAAACGGGGTGGAAAGTTATTTTTTCTCACATCCTTTCACACAAGTGGAAGATACATAAGAAGCCCAGAGTATGATGCCAGATGTCAAAAATGAGGTGAAGCGCAGTGATGCTGTGGTCCCGGGAAAAGTGTCGAACATGGAAGTCCCAAACTTAAACTCAAGTCCATTCTTTAGAAGAATCGACTTGAGCGTCACAACAACCACATTAGTGCAACACTGTCGAACAAGTAATTTAGGAGATCCACTCACTCTGTCGCTTGCTCTTGTCCAATCACCTGTACCTTCCTGTGACTGGTAGTAGCATTGTTTTTCGTTTGAGTTTCATATGCGGCCTTACTTTTCTTTAACAATCTCCTCATACTTGGGTGGAGGGTCGCTGTAAGGTGTGGATATCTCGTCGCTGCTGCTTTCCAAATGGCCTGTCACTTCTTCATAAGAAGGAGGAGGCGTAGCCCCTGACAAACGTGAAGCCACAGATATGGACGAGTCCTGCACGTAGAGGCCATGGCAGTTTGGAGCTTGCATTGTGCAGTCTGGGGTCCCTGAGGTTACACCCGCTCGTTCTCCACCACAGAGCACCACGCTGGGTCTCTCATTGGCATGAGAGTTCTCTGAATGTGAGGGGGTGTCGCGGTGCACGAGAATTCTTGGAAGGCTTCGCGTGTTACGGTTGGCCAGATAACGGTTTTGCATGTATGCCGGACGCCGGCGTGTGGCCTTCTGCAGTTGGCAGCGCCAGATGAGGAAGAGCGCAATGATGATGAGAAGGGCTGCACCCAGCAGTGGCACCACCATGTAGACGGTATCGGCATGCCCCGAGCGTGATTCTGCATTGCTGTTCAACGCGTGCATGCTGCGTGTCTTCCAGAACTCCATATGAAGTGCAGAATATGTTGTATCGCATTGCGAGGTTAATTAATGCAACAAGTACAGACAGATGAGAAGCAAAATTATACTTCTTAGCTTACATAAATCCTACATAATGCATGTAGGCTGATATGGTGACTCACGCAGGACTTCTTTGTGAAAAGGTTAGGAAAAAGTTCTTACTGTTTTTTCTTTGGTCTCAAACACCTCATTGGCCTCCTCGAAGCTGCAGCTCTCTTCCACACACTCCCTCTCAATGTTGCCCGGCCGAAACTCCTCCAGGTAGCCATTAGCTCTTGGAAAACGCTTGAGGAGAGAGTTTGCATCCTTTTCATCTAGGAATGCTGTACAGGGAAGAAAGAAAGACAGATACATAGAGCATCTTCCTCAGATAAGCTGTTGGGGAAAAGGCCGTTTCCATAGTTTTCCTCCTCGTGAATATTACTGCCCATAAAAATATCTAAGTGGTCTTAGCAAGGTATAGTTTGAGGAAGCCCACTGTAACTGACAGCTTTAACTAGCCTTCCATGTGCTTAAGGTTTCAAGAGATTAAATATGGATACTGTAAAGCCCTGTGATTCTCCTGTAGAAGCACCCGGACTTTTGGTTTAGTGTTTTATTACTAGAGCAGTTGGTTGGCTGATTTGTGAAGTGAATGAGAATTAAACAGATTATGATCTCAATAAAATGCCAGTTGCTCACCTGCTGCCATGCTACCAATGAAGAACTCAGTATAGAATATCCTGTTCTGGGGAGAAAAAGACACATTGATAGAGCAGTATAATAATAGAATGTATAATATCCAACAACAGAAACAGAGCACAGAAATAAATATGTTCGTTTGTGATACACTTGGCACCACATAAAATGCAAAAATACTACAATCATTTCTGTTTTCAGTACAAAAATTTGCTATGTCAAAGGAAACTATTCTACTTTATTTTTTATTCTATTGTAGTTTATTTCCCAGGTTCAAACTATATTACACACTAAAACAATGTTCAGGTTTACAATCTTATGCAGTCAGAGGTAAGCATCTGATCAGAGCACCCTCGCTTAAACAACAGAAGTGTTAACAATTTATAACAAGTTATAATAACAAATAAAAATCTGTCTTTTAATACCAGGCAGCCAAAAACAGATAAAAAGGTCAAATAAAAAGGTTTAGCATGTACATTCTTATTGATAGAAATATCATTATTGCAAACGTAATTTTTTTTTACATATCTTTTTGTTTACGTCCATGAATATTGATTTGCATAAACTATGTGCTTAAGTGGAACTACATTATGGACACATTTAGGACACAGACAGAGACGTTAAATGGAAGAGTCTGTACTCAGTTTAGCCCTATAACTACTGTGCTGGCTTTCCCTCCGTATACCTAGAAATGCCAAGCACCAGTCATTTCACTGCTGTGACTGCCTATTAGTAGCGCTGTGCTGGATTTATCTACTTAAAGGTTTAAAGTGTTTGAAAGGTGATATTGCATTTCCTGTTCTGGATATTAATGTTGCTTCAAGTGGAAGCATTCCCTCTTAGCTGTGTGCAACCATCGAGTTATGTTTATGTGTATATTCCATTGTGCACGTTTCCATGATTCTATGATATGTGTGAGATTGTTAATGTGTGCTTGTAACTGAAGGACCACAGTGGTGTGTATTTCCAGGAAAGTGCTTTCTAGGTGGTAGGGTTATACTCATGTTTTTTTCTGCGATATCGCTGACACATTTACTTATCATTTGCACGTGGTTTTCTTGTGAATTATATTTATATTCGCAATAAAGCTTGTATATTTACATTACATAGCATATAAAGACTATGTAACTATGGCAATTTCTTGGCAACAACCATTTTGTTCAGCAATCGGTTTCACAGACTGTAACGTTGTCTGGTCAGAGATCATCCTTCAACAGGAACTCGTGCTCATCCTTGTGAATGACTTGCATTTTATCCATTCTACGCGTACACTTGTGTCTTGTGTTCTCTGGGATTGGCACCAGATGTCAAAAACCCAGACAAGCAAAGACAGGCTTCAAACTCTAAGTAGAAGTTTATTAAGGAATTGTTTTATTGTCATATTTGGTTTAAATATCCAGGTCATATGCAGTATATGCATATAAATACTATACATACACACCCCTCTTACCCAAGGGATCGGCACCTTTCCAGCAAGTCAGTTCATCAGCTTTCTACAGTTACAATTCAATTAAATTCAATTTTATTTATATAGCGCTTTTTACAACCGAGCATTGTCTCAAAGCAGCTTTACAATATTACATTATCTTAAAAGGCCAATCCCAAGTTGAGCAAGCCTAGGGCGACAGTGGCCAGGAAAAACTCCCTAAATTAGTAGGAAGAAACCTTGGGAGGACCAAGACTCAACAGGGAACCCATCCTCCATGGGTGGGTGGCCTAGATGTTAATTAAATAAATACTAAAAGTATATTAAATTTAGTATTTAAATAAGTTACACTGTGGTGCATTTCCCAAAAGCATAGTTACTTAACATAACAGAACAGCTACACTGTTCCTACGTATGTTGCTAACATAGTTAGCCACAATGCTTTAGGAAAATGCAATCCTAGTCAACTGTAATCCTGCACAGGAAACATTTAGGGGTGACAGCAGAGCAGTCAGATAGTCAAAGGGCACACAAGCTCAAAGACTCAGACCTGAAAATGCTGAAGCACATCTGCAAATGCAGGTCCAAAATGTCCCAACTGAAGCAGTATCAGAACTTCTGCCATCTGTTGGATCTTGATAGACTGGATTATAATGCCATGTTTCAGTAGTGTAATGTACACTGGTACATGACTTAGTGTGCAGACTGACAGTCTAATTAACTTTGGATGAACTCTACCTGTCTGTAGACTGTAGAGCTGAGTCCTTGTAAAGTTACTGGAATAAAATACAGACAATTATGTTGTCCCTGATTGAATACTGGTGAGGGTCATGGGTAGGTCTATCCCAGAGTCCACTGGGTGCAATCAGAAGCACACCCTGGTTGGGAAGCTAGCCTACTGCAAGGCTCAGTATGATTGCACTGTCTGGCCTCCTCTACCTCAGACATGACCAGTGAACCCTGTGTGCCACTTGACTTGAAAGGCTCCACTGGAACTAAAAACCGGGTCTCTGTGTTGGGTACTATGCCAAGTGTTTTTTTTTCTTCTAATTAACGGAAGTTTCTTACACAGATGTGACAAAGAAAATATGTATTGTTCAAAAAGTAATTTATAAAGAAGTGAGCCATTATAGTGGTCATAGTTCAATGGTTTTATTCTAAAATTGATCTCGCTGGTTGATTGAACTTGCCCTAATGACACAATCATTAAAAAATACTGTGATTTGGTGTTAAATGTAATTAGTACAGTGAGAAAGGCCATGACAAGATGTGTCTGTACTTGTTTTCTGCTATCCATACACACTTACTATAATTCAGTATTGTGGGTGGGTAGGGCTTGGACAGGGCTTATAGGGTCTATTTCAATTCACATGAGCACACCCACACTAACACACACTCATTCACACTGGGACACTGTAGAGGGGCCAGGTGACATTTTATTTCTTATGGTTTTGGATGTGTTTGAAACTTATGCAGGTAGCAACATGGCCAGGACTCAAACATGGGCCTCTTCTGATATTGCAGATTAAGTTCAAATCAAGTTTTTTTCATTAATTGTAATACAAACATTGTCTTTTACACACTCTCATAAAAATAGTTTTTTTCCTAAAACAAATCTTATAGGTAGTTTTAACACGATCATTTGAAGTAGCATTTGGTGGATGTGTTGCTATAATGTAAAAAAAAGTCATGTGATGTGATGCGCCTGTGCTTGTGTACTGTGAGACTACTCAATTACTCAAAATGTAATTTTTTACACAGTATGTTTAACACTAGACATCGTAGCTATGTAGTTTTATAAAAAGCCAAGTCTACACATCAATTGAACAATTTAGAGTTGATGGAAGCAAGAAAAAAGTAAGAATACGATCAGAATCCAGGACGTTTGGATTTCTTTCTCCAGACCACACTGCAAACTACAACAGGCCAGTTCTTGATTTGTCTGCACAGATTATAGTAGACTGTAATCACTTGCAGAAGAATACCGAAAGTGTTATGGAAATGGCAATGAAATATGGCAAGTTATAGTGAATAGCTTCTGCGATTCCAAAAAGGATTATGACTTATATAACAGCAGTAAGAGTTAAAAACATTTTATTATTCCTGTCTTTAAATTCATACTTTGGTCATAAATGTATTAATTTGCTCTGCCTCTGTTTACCTCACTGTAACAGGCAGTACAATCTTCTTCTTTTGGATGCGCCCATTAGAGGTTGCCACTGAGTGTCTCCCTGATTCACCTATTGGCTTTAGCAATAAAATTCAATATGTGGCTCAGGGTTATATACTTTAACCGGCCACTTCATTAGGTACAGC
>JAYJMA010036306.1:0-11492 GCA_036873895.1 Parotocinclus cabessadecuia
AGAGAGAGAGAGAGACAGACAGAGACAGAGAGAGAGAAAGAGAGGGGGGCAGTGTGTGTGTTAGAGAGAGAGAGAGATACTTTATTTTCTTCCTGATGAACCACTGTAGTTTCATTTTCAACATTTATAGCCACTGGTTTAAGGGTTACCTAATTGGTTAAAAGTTTTTTGTTTCAAAAACCATAAAATACACTTCCTAAACAAAGTATGTGAATTCATACACCCAGTATGCACTGGGTGACAAGTCCTGTCAAAACTCTTGTCAAATGTATCCCAGAGGTCTAATGGCAGTACTGTGTGCAGGCCAGTGAAGATTGTGCACAACATCAATTTGAACAAAAAACAGTGATAAATAAACACATTAATGTTTAAAGCATATTAGTAACAACATTGATATTTTAAATTATTATACTGGAATACAATGTGAGCCCAAACTGTTTAGTCCCACACTGAAACCAACAAGCTGTTGAAACCAAGAATTCCCATTTTCCACTCTTTGTTTACTAACAATATTTTTTCGATCCGTTTTGTGACCAAATTTGATTTCTTTCCGTTTCCATTTCCTTTCACCTTTTATCACATACAGGTACCTGTCACTTAATATTCATGACTCTTTCTGTGAAATTGCCTGAACTGTTATTATGCTGTTGGCAACTTTTGCGTGACAGTTCTTGCACAGTAGAGCACAGATGCAGAGAACAAAATATACCTGAGTGATAACACAAACATGCTCAGTATTGAGTCTGTGCATGCTGACACTACACGTGCAAGCTCTAGTCCTGCTGCCGTCTTGCCAACTCATCTTTGTACACGCTACACCTTTGTCATCTCATTGCATGCTGACACAAAAAACTATGCTCTGACCCTGCCCATGA
Source organism: Parotocinclus cabessadecuia (assembly GCA_036873895.1). Classification (NCBI taxonomy): domain Eukaryota; kingdom Metazoa; phylum Chordata; class Actinopteri; order Siluriformes; family Loricariidae; genus Parotocinclus; species Parotocinclus cabessadecuia. The sequence continues at coordinate 876 of JAYJMA010036306.1, forward strand.
ATTAATCTACTTTGTGTTTAATAAAACCTAATGCATCAGACACATTCATGCACCCGTTACATGTCATTTAGAACTGCTGTACTGCAATAGCTAATGTATCTGCCAAGGTAATGATAAATAAAGTGAACCACCTTCATAATAAGAATAATAACAACAATAATATATGTGTAACATATACATACAACCGTACTTAAATTCCATTTATATTCACCATTCATCCACTGTTCATCCATCCTTCATCCAATCAGCCAAATAAATCAGAATGTAGCTAATAAATTATTGTGCAAAACGTTGCCACAAACTGCAAGGCATTCAATTATAAGTAAAGTAAATTAAGTAAGGTACACTGAGGAGCAACTTAAATTGTTTTTTTCTGTCCATATGATATAAATTAATAATCTGAAAATAATAGTAATTCATATTATTAAATTATAACTTATTTATATACACCATAATTTCCTTACCTTACCTTAATTATATACACAATAATACCTATAGGGTGTGTGACGACAATAAACCGAGGTGGTGCAGTAAATGTTTCATTTCATATTTGGAAAATACGTCGCAAAGCAAATGCTAGTAATTGTCAAATAAGAGAGGTTGTATTAATGTATGTCAAAGACCATAGTGTAAAGGAAGTATCTGAATTTGCAGGTATAAAGTCATATGGGTTTACCAGCAGCGGCCAAAATCCCAGCCTACAGGACATTTGCTGTTAGAATAGCGCCAGTTTAGACTTGCCCACAATAAGGAACTTTAGACTAGTCATAGTTGTCTATGTTTTAGGTAATGGGCTATTATGTCGGTTATGTTTGAATTGTTTACTTAATGTTTTTAGTTTGTAAGCTTGGAAATATCACAAGTAAAGCAGTCCATGTTTCACAGTTGGAATTTGGGTTTTAGTGTTTACTGACTTTTTTTTAAAACAATTTCCGACAATGTTGGTCTTTACTGTTAAACATCTTGATGGCCTTTTAAAACTCACGACAAGCATCTATCTCTCTATGGATATGGTTTTGGTGTGCATTGCCTTTTCATGCCAAAATAGCATTGTGCATTTTGTCTCAACTGTCAGTTAAGCACTCAAGTGCTGTTTAGCCATTTTCAGCGTTGTGCATCTCTATAAATCTTCCTGTGAAAACCATGTGAAATGTTTTGATAAATGTTTTGTATTTAAGGAAATAGTTGACATTAACAGATCTTTCTAAAGAGGGGCATTTTCAATGTTAGAAATTGGAAACCATAGTCATACGTGTTAGGAGGTAGGTGACTAACCTATAAAGGCAGTATGAGTTCTAACAACCAAATGCATTACTGATTGATTATTCAGTTGTCATTCATCACTCATTTATTTAGTAGCCAACCAACAAACTACAGTATCTAGTGTTCGCCAACCAATGCTTATTTAATCCACCAATGTGTCTCTTTGTTAAGGATCACAGGAATCGTCCCTGAGCCAGTAAATTACAGTGTGGAAATCTACATCCTCTCAGTGCTTCAATCTGACTGTTTAAGTGTCTACACAAACTTATATATATTGTATAGTGTACCATGAATACAGCATTTAAATAACTGGAATAGCACTTTCAACTGTTCAAAGATTCATTGCTAATGCATACCAGTTTTTAATTAGTGTAATACCGCCAGTCTAACTGAGTCTCGTCACCACAGACAAAGACTTTTTCCACAGTACAGGAAATGTTTGAATATTACTATCCATGGTAGTAGGACATACGTTACACATATTGCATGCATGCTAAGATGGAAAGCTTACTATACAATCAATGTACCTAATTATTATATTTTATTTCAGATCCAGTTACAGGTACACAGGCATACCTACACACGTGCACACAAGCTTGCTTTCCTCTGATGCAGAGGAAATTGTGAGGAGATATTGATTGCTGCAAGAGGCCTATTACATGATTTATACTTCATCCAAATGAATGGTGCAATAGATTTTTTATGTCAGCCTAGGCACTTCTACTGTTTCCAGATCATCCATTTTCACTGCATAGAAGTGTGCCGTTTTAATTATTGTAACAAGTGTCCACATTAGATGGAACTTGTTGGAACTTATTGCTAGATCACCTTAACAGGTCTTCCCTTCCATTATATACCACATTTGCTTGTCTAAGCAAATTATTCAACAAAAATGTTTTGTGATGGATTGGCATCCTGTAAAGGGTTGGTTCCCTAAATTGGATTGTGTGAATATAAAAACAAATGAAGGACTACGTAGTCATGCAGGGTATTTTTATGGACGGACTGACTGTACCTTAATAAATAGCTTCGAATTAGTTTGAAAATTTTGAATGGCTTTCATTGTTGTTGTTCTAATCTTTTGTAATGAGAGAACAAGAGTAACCAGAGAGAAAACAGATATGGGGGAACACAAAAATTCCACCAACGATACCTGGAGCTTTAAGGCGACAGCACTAACAACTACTCCATTGTGTAGCCCTAGTTCATTACTCATTTATATATTAGCTTTTACTTATTTACTTAGTTTAGTTACAGTGATGGGAAATCTATAACACTATATTATACAATGGCATGCTTGAGAAGGCTTTAGTTCCATCTGTGTACCAACAGTTTGGAGAATGTACTTTAATTACTGCATTGCTGTGCACAGATCAATTTCTACTAAGACATGATTTGGGTTTAGAAAAACTTAACTGCCCTGCACAGCCTGGCCTCAACCCAATCCAACACGTCTGTAACAAAACAGATCATCAAGTGTCTACACCTTATTCCCCAGTGTCTTTACCCAGCCTTGTTGTTGTTGTGGTTCAGTAGCTGTAAATAAGTACATGGGTATACGTTTATGGGTTCATTTACACTTTTTGAGTACCACTCATACGGTATAAACTGTTGCTCTGCCAAGATTATAAGCAAATTACAGCATTATAAAAAGGGTGAACATGGACAAATTACAAAGCAAATGTACATTATATATTGACAATGAGGGGCCAAATGTTTTACAAAACATGTGGAATATTCCTGCTACTAATTTAATATCGCATTTAATAAATCCCAATAGTACTGAATCACACATTTATTGGGTGGCGCAGCGGTCTCATTTGCTAGCTCACTGCCGTGAACTCTCGTGTGAGAGTGCCTCAGTTACTGTCAATCAATTTGCCAGTAAAGGATGGCTGAGTAATATGGGGAATGTGACGTTTTCCTGCGCAGGATGATTCCCGCTATAGAAATCCACAGATTGACAGTGAAAAGGAGCAGATGGCAGCCATGAGTTAGAGATGTTTAAAATCTCATCCATGGCCTTACTTTAAAGAATTACACTGCTCACAAAAATAAAGGGAAAAAAATTTACCTTTTAATTTAAAAAATCCTCTAATGTATGCCTGTTGAATATTACCATGTCTAGTGATGAGTGATTTAGCAGCAAAAATTACAAAGTATTTTGTGCAATCGTGTCATCCCAGCAAACACGCGATGTCAAAAGGATGTATAAAATCATGTCAGTATCACTTTGGTCAGTCCAGAACCACTTCTGCATGTGTGGTGGATGTACAAAGTAGGTTCCCTGTCTAAACGTCTGTCAAGGACCTGAGCTGGAAGTCTGTAGAAGTTTTTATTGAATCTTACTTACATTTAATTGTTTATTGCATTGGGCTTTGTTTATGTTTTGCAAATACATTGAAAAAATGTTGATTGTGGGCTCCATCACTTTTACATTCGTTTAAACGCATGTTGTTGACATAATTAGATCGTCAGTATAAGATGTCTAAATGACGTTTTGGAACGACGTCGCAAAAAGACGTCTTTTCATTTTGGCTTATCGGGGGACGTCTTTTGAACGTCTGGTAAAGACGTTATAGTGATGTGTTTTAGACCTGTCTTTGCTCAGTGAGATGGACGTGCACCTCTTTCCCTAAGTTAAACAAAATGTTTCAAAAATGCTTTTTAAACAAATAAATAATTTAAACAAACTAAATATATTTATCCATTTCTCTAACAGGAACTGATTCCGGGGCTTCTCCTTTCTGAAATATTTTAGCACTTCTTAAACGTTGAGATCCTTTTGCTTTACCACAGGGTAGTCACTTTAGTCACTGATGTTGCACTAACACCAAGTCATACACTGTTAATGGCACAAAAATATTTTTGAAGAGTTTTTAAAATGTCAGAACAAAGACAGTAGTTGACAGAAGTCTTTAAAAGCCACTTCCAACATTTTAATGGTTGCTCCCTCGCTCTTCATTGATTTCTACCAAGGTTATGTCTTAGCAACAAATGCCAGACTTAGTCTCAGTAATTAAGCTCTATAGACAGTGTACGACTGAACTAAACTGAAAATTATCTAAAATTCTTCCTATGTTATACATCCTGCAGTATTTAACCCTACTATTAAGCTCAGTAAATATCAAAATAGCTCTGGGTCACAATTACGTTTTGTCAACATGTTAAACATTTGTTTCTCTGCATATTGTATAATAAAAGTATATTATGAACCTCTATACCTATATATATTAAAAAAGAAGTTACAAAATTGAGACCACTAAATCATTCTGAAAACATGGTGTATATCAGCTAACATCTGCACGCACTAATATTTTAATCCCTTGAATGATTAATACAAATATTTAAATATTTAGAATGCAAACCTTTGGACACAGAAAAATGCTATTGATATGGCTAGCACTCACCATGGCTTATTATTATTATTATTATTATTATATACATTGCAATTACCGCGGCAATCTATTGATTTGTTCCTTTACCTTACACACCTGTTTTCACTTTGTTAATTAGATTTTGATTATTTAGTCCAGAGATCACATTTGTATTCGCCGGCTCATTGTTACACATTTGCGTTACGTTGTGTTATTTTCTTGGACCCGTGGCACCTGGGCCACGTTTGGACCCGCAAAGGATTTAAGCGAGACCAGGAATGGTCTAGCAAGATCTCCGTGATGCTCTATCATAACACAAAGATTGACTGTACGAATGTATCTGTTGTAAGTTGCTCTGGGTAAGGACATCCGCTAAATTACAAAAATGACATTACAATGTAATTACACTGCTTTCAAAACTAAATATTGTTGAACAGTGTACTTAATTACAAGTGTTTTCATGCTAATCTATTCTTCCAGTGGTGAAATAAATGTTTCCTCTTCCCACAGTTACAATACAACAATATGCGACTGCCACACTTTTAAATAATGAGATCATAAAAAATTCCAAAGATGTTCAAGAAGCATCATGAAGAACAAAAAATTTGCTTTGGCAAGCAGTGAGACTAAAATATGTCTCATTTCTACAAATTATGACCTTATCTTCAAAGCCGGATATGTCACACCTTCTCTGGTTAAGTTGTCAACATTGTCCAAAGCCAAAGTTTAATTATCCTCAACCATGATCTTGGGTATCAATGTGCTGCAAGCAATATGACTCTTTATTTCTAACTCTATATTTTGTAAATAATTTTAGCTTTAAGAGAAGAACAGCATACAAATTATAAGAGATCATCACTGGAGAACAATAGACTTTAATGGCAGCTGGTTTTAAGCGGACTGCTATTGTTTCAGTAATTAAAGTAACATGAAAGCTTAGAGAAGCTGGTATTACATCTTATTAACTGCTAGAGTAGTACTGAACTAAATCAAAATAATTTTTTCACCCCGTCTGGCTGTTCCTCTATACAGGGAGATCTGTCTAAAGCAACTCCCTTTAATCCCGATTTCTGAACAAAACCACTGTTATAACCATCTGTGGTGAAGTAAAGAATCTACAATAGCAATAAAAACCTACTCAAATGGGTGGTTCATTAAAACGGTTTAGCAAAAGGCTAAAAGAGGCTAAAATACAAAGCCTCGTATTGAAATGTTGACATTTTGGCATGGCTAATATAGCTGAACTTGGCACTCCAGGAATCTAAAGGTCAGGTAAAGTTTGCTGTTAAGATGAAAATCCTAGACAAATACCACACAAATATATATTGTTTATAAAACACACAACTAAAGTATGTCAGAAAAATAATTACTACATTTGAAAACTTAAATTAATTACTTTTAAACATTTGTTCAATGCCAAATTTAACCATTAAAAAGCTACTCTAAACCATTACAGAAACCTGTTAGCGTAGCATTCCGAATGGCTTCTTACTTCTACCTACACTCAGTGAAGGCTATTGTGGAACCCTGGAAGTGGGTGCACACCTCTGCCTGAATCTCAGTTGAAGTCCACACTCTTTGCTGCAAACCTGAACAGGATAGGTAGGTGAATGTCAAGGTTCTTTGTTTTGCTTTCACTCTGCTTTGCCGAATCCATGATATTCACCTTAATATCCATAAGTGACTGCACTGTCTATGGGCGCTGCACTTTGGGTCGTTGTTGTGCTGAATGTTAAATCACCTGTCTGTCTTTAGCCTTCTAGCGGCAGACAGCAGGCATACGTGAAGAAATTGCATGGACTTCGGCGGATTACATTTTTTATTCAATAGTGGTCAATTACTTATTTCCGAAAAAAAAAAAAAAAAAAAAAACAGAAGAAAACTAAAGAAAAACTTTCCCCATTACACAGTGTTGCAACACATTGAATTATAGTTTAAAAATTACAACTTTGATCACGTAACACGTTTAGTCACATGGAATCAGAAGTGCAGCACTTATTCAAAACAATTTTATTTCTTGTTTAGGATATTGTGCTCCTGCACAGAGACTGGCCAATTTAGCCATAAAGATTAGAAAGTCCTTCAAACTTGCCATTGATCAATGTTCTACCACGATTCGGTTAGTTGCCTGCTGGGTAATCTGGAAGGTGATTTTGTGTTCCTGAGCAAGTTTATAATAGTTATTCTTGATGGGTTAATCAATTATCCAATCCATGCTAATTTTAATAACTGACCAGAATGTTTCCATTATGTAGTACAGCTGATACAAGTCTTAGAAAACAAACGTAAACAAGTTCGGTACAGTTCAAGCCAATATGCAGATAACAGGCTAGTAGGGTCAATAAAAACACCCAGGATTTCACAATAGGAGAATGCTAGAATCAACATATCCCCATAATAAACAATGGAAATATGCCATTTGAATATATATTACCAGAACAATTTCTATAGTTATGTACATTTAAACTGGGGTTGTATTCTTAACTTTTGCTTTCATAACACCTCTTTGTGTCCCCACTGACATGCTTGGATCCTCTGAGTTGTAATGTGACACTCTATATCCTCCTGATATATTGACTATAAATACATTTAAATGACAGGAGTAGGTGAGTATGATTAAAGGTCCATGACATTAGTTTACACTGTTTTTGTTTTATTCCTTTTTAACAACATGACTATACATAGAATTCTGTTTTGAATAAAACACAATTTAGTTGCCTCAGGATATCAACCAGGCTCTTAACTGACTCTGCTAGATGTAATTTATACAATCCTCAGAGAGACACTGTGATGCACAGTGTTCAGCTTCAATGCCTGCCAAGCAGTGACAAAAAAATGGCAGCATATGGCTACTCACTATTGATCAACATTTGCTGTAATCTAATGTACAGACAATACAGCAGATTGTGTAGATACTTTATATTGGGCCTGGGATATCACAGTGATGTGCGCCACAATTTGTTCAGGAAGCTCTGCTTCTCTCAAATCCAACTCACTACAAACTCATTTAAACTTGTCAATATGTTCGGTCTGAAGGGGATAAGTAAAAATATTTGGAAAGCAAAAGTGAAATGTATTTATAGAGCGATATAAAAATAAATGAAAAACTCAGTGAGACTGCATGATGACACAAACTATTTTGTTAGACATTGTACATGGTGCCAATGTGTCAAGGCATTTGGTAGGCTAAAATAAAGCTGGCTTTGTAGTAACTTAATTGGGAAAATGAGCATGAACTTTATTGACCCACAAAAATTTAAATTCATGTAAGAAATACCAATCCTGTATGAAGGGTAAAACCAAATTATGTGCAAAGCAGTAAAATGACTTGCACTTGGACACAAAGCAAAACCGAAAATCAAGTTAAGGAAATCTGCAAGTAATGAAAGCTGGGAACAACGGTTTGTAACATTTGTAAAAGCATAATTTTAAAGACAAATTATTTTAACCCGAGCGCTTGAGATGATTAATAAGAATGTTAAGTGAATCACTATAACTGTATCTGCTGTAACTACTCTAAAATAAGTGGTAGAAGCACAGGTGGTTTACAAAATGATCTTTTCTTACACAACCTTGCCTTTTAGATATGCCATGCAATGCATGAGGCACCACCCAACCATTTTCTTATTAAAACTACTGCCTTGGAATTCAAGGGCACGGTCAAGGTTATGACAACGCAAATGTCGTTACAAATTTTTACTTTAATGACAAGCAAATCAAACTGGAGTTTTGCCATGTGAAAGCATGTCCCTTATTGCCATTAGGCACCACAGCCAGCACTGAGTATGTGGGTAATGCTATACGAGAATCCTACTCTTTTGGATGTACAGTGGCTGAATAATTTTTCCTCCATGGTACTGTTTTTAGAAGTAGTCACTTTTTAGTACTGTATGTGTGTAAGATTTGTTTTCCCTTTCCTGACTCTTAATAAATCAGGTCTCAACTGTAGCAATTGAAGGGTTTTTGTCATTAGTCATAGAAATGAAAGAGAAGATTCAGTAGAAAGTTCAGTCATTTTAATGTTGTGTTTCTCCCATTTCTTATTAGTAATAAAGAAAATTGGACACACTCTTAGAACAGATATGCGCCAGAATATCTGTGAGTCTGTTTTTCTGAAGAGTAGATGTGGTTGTTGAAAAAGTCGCATAAATGACCATGACAAATATAATTTAGTGATGATCTTAGAGAAGAGGCAATTGACTTTAATCCTCAAAGGTGAAACCAATCTTCAATTAATTACAACAAAGCCTCCCTATGGGCATACATTTCCTGGACAGGCAAGGTGTATTGTTAGCATTAAAAGGTAATCCCCAGCTGTTCCCTTCTTCGTGACAGATGGGTAATGATTTTCTAATCATTCTGATTCACAGGCTCATGAATATAAGAACTGCAAAGAAGGTTTCACTCTAGCAATTTGTGCAATTTTTAATGGTTATCTTTTACAATCTGCCAAACTCATGATTTGTTTTATTCGTTTTCTCTTTTGTGTCAAAGGGACATTTCACAGTGCTTATTTAAAGCTTCTGTAGTGCTTTTAGTTAGCAGCCCAATACATCTGCACTGTCAGCTAAGTACCTACTGTATCGTCTTTTATGAGCTTTAGACACTTTTAATCTGGCATTAACGGGACACAGTAGCAAAACTATCAGTACAAAAAAAAGTTATCAGGATCAATTACAATGCATGAACGCAACACTGTTTAACAAATAGCAGCATAATTCAGCTTTGGCCAAAGTTACAATTATCACTCCTTTATACTGTGGGTGGTAACTGCAACTCTAAGGTAATACCCAATGAAGTGCATCCATTATAAGATCTTAATTGAAGCCACACTAAATTGCATTGGTGTTTTACACTGGCACAGCAGGGCAAGCTAGAGCAACTATCTAATCTATTGATTACCCCATGAATTCCAGGTGCAGACAGAAAGGCTCAAAAGCCTGGCTTGATCCCCCTAGCTGACTCAGAAGAAATTCACTAACGGGCTTAGTTGCTAAGACTGAGATTGTGGATTCAGGAGAGAAGTTGCATCCACTCCATTTCACCAGGGGCTCCAAGCAATGCGGACATAATAGGACTGACCATCACAAACTGATGAAGAGGGGAGTACTTTACAGACAATTGGTTAGATTTTCAGCCTTATAATGCCTGGATGGTAGGTGAGGTAGAGGTCTCTTAAATATGGCCATTATTGGAAGGCGAAAACATGCTTTTGTGAGCAAACAAGCATAATAGGGCCGTCAATAAACCTACTGGGGAAGAAGTGCAGAAAAACACAGCAAAACAAAAGACCACCTGTTTAAGCACAATATTAAACCGATGTAGTCCAGACACAATTAGTGTCCATCATTTACGTCCCCTTAACAAGCCTAATAATAAAATAATCTATATAATAATAATAATCTATACTGGTGTCTCCACAATGAGCAGAAAAAACTGCAATTTTATAACACAGACCCCCTTTAACAGAAATCCAAAAAAGTATCATTTGTGCAGCCGTCTTTGTGGCTACAGCTTCTAAATAAGATTCTACTAAAGATTTAAAAAATACAGCATGGGCACACTAGCCTGACAATATTTGTAAATTTGTATTATGGTCTGTAATTTATTTTGAATTTCATTCATAATGTATAAAAATAACTTCATTTATGCATAAGGTGGGAACCAAACCTAAACACAACACCAATCAATCACAGGGCATATGCATACACAAAAATGCTTTCATTTTCCAAGAGACAATTTAGGGACACCAATTAACTGGAATCAACTAATTGGAATATAAGACAAATGTGAAATGAAAATGGAGGATGTAGACGAAACAGACATGTGGAGAACATGCTCAGACAGACAGGCGGGTTTCAGGCTGGCATCTATTGATCTATAAGCCCACAATGCTAATCATTAGCACCACTGCTGTCTCTCAAATTTGTGTAAACAAAATCTTAACCAGTCAAAAGAAAAAAAAAATTTATATATA